>JACEFZ010022712.1:0-13962 GCA_014155875.1 Cepaea nemoralis
GACGCTCCCTGACGTCGAAGATCGTAATTTGTGGAAATAAAAGATCACCCACGCCAGCCAGCAAGGCACTGGATAATAAATATTGTTCTGTTTATAACAAAACTCACGTTGGGAAAACGATAAGAATGGCACTCTGACAATTAAATTCATCATCATCATGTGTCATGCCGATAAAGATTGGTGGTCATGTTTCGCCATCTCACGTGATCACCAGAGTCGTGGATCAGCTCTGTGTTTTTGTCTCCACCATGCAGATGTTTACTCCTCTAAAAAGTCGTCACTTAAAAGTCGACAGGGTCGACTTCATTGCATCGGGTTTTATCCCATATGGCTCAGTCTCTTTCTGCAGCTCGGAAAGCGTCGCACAAAGCACGAACTCCGTAGCTCTAGCGACGACCCACAGGGGTCTCTGAAAAAATGTCACTCGTGAACCGAAGGACGCGGCCCGGAATCGAACCCACAACCTTCGGAGCCCGAGTCAAATGGCTTGACCACGTCGCCACGGAGACTCCCATTTTACTCCTCTGTCTTCTCCTTGTTCTTTTCTCCTCAATCTTGCCAATTGTCAACAAGTTCTCTAATTTATAAGATATTTCTTCTGTCCAAAAAAATGTTGACTGTCTACGTCTAAAATTTCTAATCAGTTTACAGTTCTCATTTGTTTCTTGTAGGACCTGCTCATTGGGTTTTCTGTCTGTCCGTGATATTATTTGCATTTTCCTCAGAAACCACATCTCCACTGCCATTAGAGGTTTTTCAGCTTGACTGCTCATTGTCCACATTTCACATCCATATAAAAGCACATGTTCTATGTATCACCTCAACACTCTCTCATTGCAAATGACATCTTTTTATTGGTCAGTATATTTTCCATCTTATAAAAAGCACTCAGTGTTGTTTACTATGAGAGGACAAGTCTAGCCACATATTCCTCTGTGCACTCAGGCCTGCAAAATATTATAGTTCTCATATGTCACATACCCACAGCAAGCTCCTGCCACGGGACTAGAAATGTGTTGTAACAAAACTATTGACAATGTTATAATATATGTTTATTTGCCTTTTATTAGTTGTATTACATTAACATGTTCCAGACTCATTTCAGAGTGGTCACACAAAAAGTAAAAACATAGACAATATAAAATGCTAGATTCATATCTGTGATGTAATATAACAAATATGAAACTCGTTGTTTGAGCAGCAATCCTTCTATAACAACATGATAAAATTGTGAGAGATAGAAACAATGGATTTTAAGAATGAATGCAACAAATGAAATATACTATATGAAGAAACAAAAATTAACACAAACAGAAAAAAACATAGGTTACAAGGCCACATTTCAGGATAGCAGTCTTTAAAAAATATGTGAATACAACAATATAAACAGTTTGCTATAGCCATATGGAGAAACTAAACATACAACCGCCTATGTTGGTTTATTATTAAACACTAGCTGACCCGGCCCGGCTTCGCCCAGTTCCTGGCGGGGATCTATCTCTCTATCTATCTGCCTGCCTGCCTGCCTGTCTGCATACCTAATTACCTACCCCTCTATCTATCTATCTATCTATCTATCTATCTATCTATCTATCTATCTATCTATCTATCTATCTATCTATCTATCTATCTATCTATCTATCTATCTATCTATCTATCTATCTATCTATCTATCTATCTATCTATCTATCTATCTATCTATCTATCTATCTATCTATCTATCTATCTGCCTGCCTGCCTGCCTGTCTGCATACCTAACTACCTACCCCTCTATCTATCTATCTATCTATCTATCTATCTATCTATCTGTCTGTCTGTCTGTCTGTCTGTCTGTCTGTCTGTCTGTCTGTCTGTCTGTCTGTCTGTCTGTCTGTCTGTCTGTCTGTCTGTCTATCTCTATATGTCTGTCTGTCTGACGACCCGGCCCGGCTGTCTAGTGTAATTGAGCACAAAACATTAGGCCTAATCATTGATAGAAACCTAACCTTTAATTCCCATGTTCAAGTGCTCATTAAACGAACAGCGAAAAAAGTCTACCAACTCGCCAAGATTAAAAACTTCCTTGATGAGGACACAAGGAAACTATTCTATACTTCTCATATACAGACACACTTTGACTACTGCTCTACAATCTGGGACGGCTGCTCTAATTCAAACACCAAGCGACTTTACTCACTCCAAAAACGGGCCATGAGTCTAATTTATAGCAAACATTTATCTGACAATCCTAGCCTGTATAAACGCCTTCAGTTACTACCATTCCGCAAACGCTTGCTTTTCAATAAAGCTAAACTAATTCACAAAATCCTGCATCGGAATGCCCCAAATTACCTGTGGCCATTGTTTAAATATAATGCTAGACACAGTAAACGTTTAAATATACTACACATTCCGAAGCCTAGGATTGACTTATACAAAACAAGCTTAACGTACTCTGCAGCTCAGCTGTGGAACAATCTTCCACAAGAAATCAAAGACATCACCAATCCCTATTCATATAATCGCAAATTATTCGAACACTATCTCAATACGGATTACCTTCCCCCTTAATAATTGAGATAATAATAATAATAATAATAACAAAACCCTAGTATAACAGCCAATCCCCTTTTTGTAGGCCAGTATATTCCACATGGCTAATAACAAGTGTCAGACCATTATCTAATATTACTGTGTCGTGTAGTTTTGATGTTTGCATTTTGCCCATGCCTTTATAATGCATATCTTTTATATTGTTGCTGTTCTTTGTTAGCCTTGAATGATGTGTGAATGAAATAATGTATGAAAGAGAGTGATAGAAGGGCAGAATGTTAGACGGGCCTGCGTGCCCAAATCTTAACCCTTTGAAAATAAAGTTTGTTCGTTCGTTCTATCTATCTATCTATCTATCTATCTATCTATCTATCTATCTATCTATCTATCTATCTATCTATCTATCCATCCATCCATCCATCCATCCATTCATAGGACCCGGCCCGGCTTCACCCAGCTCCTGGCGGGGATCTACCTACCTACCTACCTACCTACCTACCTACCTACCTATCTATCTATCTATCTATCTATCTATCTATCTATCTATCTATCTATCTATCTATCTATCTATCTATCTATCTATCTGTCTGTCTGTCTGTCTGTCTGTCTGTCTGTCTGTCTGTCTATCTATGTTCGGCCCGTTCCCGTTAAAAATATAGATAGAATAGATAGATTGATAGTAGAAAATATGATTGGAAGATATCTAGCTAAAGTAAACTTACCAAGATATCATGAACAGCCAATAAATGGTGGGCGGTTGGTTGACTGCAGAGTACTGCAAAGGATATGCAACTTACTTTCTCTCACAAAAAATTACTTGTTTTGTTTTTAACGAACGAAAATCTTTATTTTCAAAGGGTTAAGAATTGGGCACGCAGGCCCGTCCTACATTCTGCCCTTCTTCTCTATTTCCTCTCATACATTCTTTCATTCAACATCTCTTACGGAGCAATTCTTTGACATCCATGGCAGATAATACTATTGGGCTGTAAGGTGTCAGTCAGGCCTTCACATATTCTTTATAAAGCCTGACATGGGGTGGCCATTTCCTTTCCCAGATAAATCTCAGAAAACTATTTGGCACCCATTGAAGAGACTGTGTCAACCCCCAGAGCTGTACTGATTGGAAAATAATAATCTTGCGCTGCGGGGAGTGAACCTAGACCATTGTCTTGTGAAGCGAACCAGAAAATGTCTTGGAAAGTAAAGGTGGCTGGCATGGTACTGACCACATCACCCTATGAGTGCCAAATGGTCTATACAATTGTAGCTCGATCACTGTATGCCCTATGTGCCTTCAGATGTTTAGAAGGGTCCTTTTTACTTTACTTTTATTTAATACTCATTGTAGGTTGGTCTCCTTTTCCTCTGTATGACTCAGTATATGTATTTAATTTTCATTATATTTTGATCTCCCTTTCCCCCAGAATAATACAATAATGTATTTCTTCTTCTTCTTCGTTCATCCGGAGTTTTTTTTCGGATGTGATTGCGTTGTGCCTGTTTACAGCAGAGCTGCGTTCTTGCGCCGTTAGGCCGACACATCCGACTTCTGCGGGCATTTGTTGACCGGGTTAACCTTCCCGGATACAATAATGTATTTCATACTCATAATTTGATCTAATTTTCCCCAGCATAATACAATTCATGTATTGTATACTCATTATAATTTGATCTCCCATTATCTCCAGCATAATACAATAATGTATTTCATATTCATAATGTGATCTAATTTTTTTCCCCAGCTTAATACAAAAAAATGTATTTCATACTCATTATAATTTGATCTCCTTGTCCCCAGCATGATACAATAAATGTTTGTCATATTCATAATAATGTGATCTTCTTTCTCCCACCATGATACAATTATAATGTGATCTTCTTTCTCCCACCATGATACAATAAAAGTATTTCGTAGTCATAATTTGACTTCCTTTTCCTCAGCGTGATACAATATATGTTTGTCATATTCATTATAATGTTATCTTTCTCTCACCATGATACAATTATAATGTGATCTTCTTTATCCCACCATCATCATCAAGTGCCGTGCCGGCTGGCGTAGGCGTTCATGGCTCTCCACAGATCTCGGTCTTTGGTGTTCTGGATCAACTCTGCTGATGATATTCCTCCATCCACGTTCCTACTCTAAATTTATTTAGTTTAGTTATTGTTTTAGTTTTGCCATCAGTAGCTGGATGACGGTCTGGTATCACCTGTGGCTCATGACTGTCCCTACCGGACGAGGATGTCCTAAGACAGCCATTAACGTCGTTCACTATTTCTGAAATGTGTGTCGCCATGAAATCTTGGGAAGATAATGTGGTGGTTTCCCCTTGCCTTCCACATTCACACGGTGGTCTTTTAACTCTGCCTTTGACAGCCATTTCCGACTGTCAGGACAAGTGAGTGCCCTGCTCTGCTCAGCTGCAGAGTTGTCCACTTATTTCGGTGGATACTCGGTCCCCAGAGCTGTGTTAGCCACACCGTAGTGTGTTTCCATCCTCTACCGCGGGGAGGTGCAGTTGGGATTTTCCCTTCATAAAGTTGTGGTCTATGACCAAAACTCTCCAGTACTTTTTAGAGGACTTATCCCACCATGATACAATAAAAGTATTTCGTTGTCGTAATTTGACCTCCTTTCCCCCAGCGTAATACAATACATATATTTCATACTCATTATAACTTGATCTTATTTTCCACAGTACGACTCGGTCAGGATAAACCAGATTTACCAACAGGCCAGGTGGGCCCTAATCTCTGAGGAAACTGATTGCACAGAAGAAGAAATGATGGTCTTTGCTGCCTTACAGGTAATACTTGGGAAACCTTTGGTTATTTTACTTTTTTATACTTTTCTATTGTGTCTGATGACTTTCTTGTTTTCCTGATAATCCTCTCACGTGTTATAAAGTTTTCCAGGAGCTAATCCTAACAGTTGAGTAGACAAATTGATCAAACTGTAGGGACCAAACTGTGGCACACACAAACCACATCTTACAGATAGAGTAGGAACAGCAGACATGGCAGACAGTTTTGTCAACACCGTGACACACACAAACCACACCTAACAGATAGACTAGGGACAGCAGACATGACAGACAGTTATGTCAACACTGTGACACACATAAACCATACCTTGAGTTGAGTTAAGTTAAGAACCGACATCACTGCACACAGGACATTCCCATATGTGCTCCGTCCCCTCGTTCAACAGCCAGCGAAGAGTCACACTACTAATCGTTCCCACTGCTATCTGATTAAAAGTTCTCCTGGTCTTCCCTCTCAGTTTTGAGATTCTTCCAGAACCCCTGCCAATCCCCCGCAATCTCATTCTTTCCACATATGGTTTCTCAATCTGTTCCTCCGCCTTCTTCACCTGGTCCCACAAGTGCACGACCACCTCCCCCTTGTTCATAGGCAATCTGCCACCAAGAGGTGCATTCCCTGCTAGCCTATCAGCCTGTTCATTCCCTCGCACCTCCGCATGACCAAGGCAAAATATCCATACATATTATAATCATCCCTATCAGTATCATGTGCCATGTTAGCTGGCATAGATGTTCATGCACCTTCACAGATCTCAGTTTTTGGTGTTCTGGAACAATTCTACTGATAACATTCCTCCATGCGACCATCTTAGTCCATCCAACATCATTTCTCTTGGTTTGTTCCTGATCTTTCCAGTCATCATGATGTTGTCCAAGACCACAGTTCTCATTATATGATGATCAAAATACTGTATATTATTAAATTGCTCAGTTAGTGGTTTTCTTTTTGTGCCGACTTTACTTGGTGTCTTCAGAGTCTGTTTCTGCTGATGCTTTAATGAGTAGTTTTATATTTAATTGACAATGCTGTGGGGTGGTAAATATAATAAATTAGAATAAGGACAAGTTTCGCTAGGGGTATTCAGTATGAATGGGGTCTAAATCCCAAACACGCCCTCTATAGGAAAATAATATATTGAATATATAATATATTATAATATATACGGTTTGATCGAAGCCTTGCTTATAATGTGCACATAGACCAGGTGATAACAAAGGCCAAGCGGGGTTTGGCAGCGATGCGGGTGATGGCGGCAGCAAACTGTGAGCAGCGCCATCTATGTCTTCTGTACGAGGGGCTGGTCATGTCTGTTTTGGAGTATGCAATGGCAATCCTGACTCTCAGCCATAAGCAGATAGAAAGGATGGAAAGGATACAGAATGAAGCTATGCGCATTATTCTTGGATGTACAAGAGATACAGCATGCAGGGCGATGCGCTACCTTCTTGATTTTCCAACCATTGAAGAGAGAATACAAGTTTGCAGGGCACGCGCCTACCTCAGAATTAACGCAAACACACAACATCCACTGCATAGTGAAATTAGGAAGGTGAAGGGCAGCAGGTTAAAAGAGGACGGTCGTGGATGGGTCAAGCCGAAGACATTCTTCAACAGGTGTGTTCACTTGAGGACTTAGAACCTGGCGAGGAGTGGGTGCAAGTGCCAACAGACTTCTGCACATCCTTTTCAGTTTGCATCCAACTAGATAGAAAATGCAGACAAGAAAATCCGGCTGCTATTGAGGCTGAAGTACAAGCGTTGATTGTCGAGAATTCGCTAGACGGTGACGCGGTCATCTACACAGATGGGTCGGTCGTCCGACATGTGAGAAGCTCATGGGCCTTTACAGCTCGGGCCGGAGGGAGAATTGTGAAGGAGGACTCTGGTGCTTTCACTGAAACCACAAGTAGCCTGACCATGGAAGTCATGGCAGTAAGTAAAGCAATAACATGGCTCGAGACACAGACATTCACTAGGGCTTGTTTCCTTAGCGACTCAATGAACATGATCAAGAGGATAGAGGAGGGGTCGATCCGAAGAGAATGGTTGCTGCCTCTGAAGCGGTCTCGGCTGGCAAAGATTAGTTTCATCTTCGTGCCAGGTCATGCGGGAGTACAAGGAAATGAGCGGGCTGACAAGCTCGCAGGTGAGGCTACTGTGGAGGGCGGACGCGCCATGGACCAGGCTGACATTCTGAATGCTCTACGAGAAGTGAGACTTTTGCGAGAACCAAGTGATGACTGTGAATCTACAACAATGGCCAGACTGCGGGAGCAGCAAATTAAAAGAGGGGTGGCCAAACAAGAACACTACGCAGGAAGCCAAAGAAGATTGATAAACCAATTGAGAACTGGCGTCGTTAGCCGCTACACGCTGCGGGATTTGCTGAGGAGGGGATCCGAGCACTTATGGACTGAATGGTTCGATAAGCAACGAGGATGATCTGTCGACTAACTAACTAACTAACTAACTATATATTGGCTCGTTAAACCCCCAAGCATTGAATAAGGCAGAAAAGGGTGCAAGTTCAACACTAACATAGAAGAAATGTTTCCCATAGAAGGCTGGGAGATCCGGGAAGTTCTACCACAGACACCCGAGTAACTAATCACTCTACCCCTAAGGTGTGTCTATGTGTAAGTGCCCCGCCCCACATTTAATCTCCCACTGAGCTGATCCACGACTCTGGTGATCGAGTGAAATGGCGAATCATGACCGCCCACGCTTTCCGGCATGGCACATGATTGATTGATTGATATATATAAACAATGACAAGTATCCACTGTCATGCACATCCACAGTATTACATAACAGAGGGACAACAACCAAAGTTAGACACCACAACTGGATTACATGACAGAGGAAAACAGCCACTGTTAGACAAAAACAGTACAATGACTCACTGTATCACATAACAGTAACCATAACTGGACTATAAACATCAATTTTGGAACAACAGGTTTACAATGAAGTAACTTCAAGGCTTGGTTAAACCAAACAAACAAACAACTGTATTGTGAAAACATTTGGTTCCTGGGCAAACCCTGTTGGCTACATTATGGTGACATATACATGAAAGAAATTATTCATATTCAGGCAATGCACACAAAGTATACAACCATAACATAAGTCCCCAAAAATCCCCAAAAAAGGTTCACAACAAATACATGTGTTACACACAAAGTAAATAATCCATACAAAGAAATAGATAAAGAAAATCTGTCTAATCTGTCTCTATAAATATCCTATGGGTCTGTTGATGACTCCTTCATTATCAACTAGAAAAAAAAGTCTGGCCATAGTCACACTCTCTATAATCCAGGAAACAGCTGCTTTGCATATATCCACCTATTCAGAAAATTGGGGATTGCACACACACATACACACAGAGCTTCCACTTCCGGATCATATATCCAAAGCGAAAAACATGTAGGAGTAATCCATATGAATCCAAAGTGAATATACTGTAATCTACCAAGTCACAGCTGCTAAGCAACTGGGCTAGGGGCATTCCGGATTGGTATATCAGACAGTTATAAGTCTGAAGCGTTCTGGCATGGGGTAACAAACAGGTGTCCAGGTGATTGATTCGATTAGGATCAGGCACAGCAACTTTCAGCATCTTAGGATGAGGAAGGACATCACATAATCCATAGTATTTCCTGACAGAACTAACTTGAATTGGGTATGAATATTCCAGCCCTTTTCTGAGCTAGGATGTAGATTATTCTTTCTTCAGCTGAATACACGACTTGATTGACCGGGAGTGGTATAGTGCTTGATTGTCCATGTCTGGGATATGATGGATGAGAAGATTCAAAGGAAGCTGGGAGTCCACAAAAGCAGTTGGTAAATCCATACTGTTCCCTGAGGGTGAACTCCAGACTATCCATGAGCCTCTGGTATATGACAGTTGAACGTGGAATCAGGCGGTGACTTTTAGAAGAGGGTATACTCTGTATCCATCTAGGCCAGGCATGCCTCATGTCTTTGCAGACATTGAAAAGATTAACACCGTCTGTAAGTTCCCAGAGGTAGGGAATCCCCTTCAGCATAGTCACAGACCATTAATTATCCAGGCATTGACATTCAGGTTCAGGGTGTGTGGCAGTAACCAGCACTCTCTGTAGAATATTAGGGGTAGGCTGATAACCCAGTTTCCTGCCTCTAAATCCAAATAAGTTGACCATAACGTCAGTTCCAATACTCCAGCCGGCATCTCTAGCGCCTCTGTAGAGTGAAGAAAAAACAGGGTCGATATACATTAGTAATACAACTCAAACTTCTGATAACAATGTATCATAATAAAACATATATTCTGGTAGCAGTGTATCATAATAAAAATAAAGGAAACAAAAAGAGGAGAAGAAAGAAAGGTGTAGCTAGTTCCCTAGCACTTGTTGCCTACTGTAGAGTTCTGCCTCACTCCAAAAGTGAGTAAGGTATTTACTCAATAGGTACATCTCTTCTGGACTGATACTGGAGCTTCCTGGGGGATTATTCACATCCTAACCGCCCAACCGTCCTGATAGTACCGCTGTCACAACATGGACGAAATCCCTGAGACAATGGCCTCATGTAAACAATTTATAAATCTCCTTTCCATAGTTACAAACAGCATTCGGTAAGTACCACTGACAAACGGCAGAAGGTTAGCTACCAGATCAGTCATCTCCTCTTGCATCATCCTCACCATGATCATCACCATCATCATCATCATCATCATCATCATCATCATCATCATCATCATCATCATCATCATCATCATCATCATCATCATCATCATCATCATCATCATCATCATCATCATCATCATCATGTGTTTGTCCCCACTGGGTCAAATTAAAATATCTACTCCAGCAGTAACATCATGAATAGAATATCCATATATATGATGAATAACAGAAAAACTTGTTAGTCTTTTACTAAACATGGTATGCACTCTCTAGTGGGTATTACCCAACATCTCAACCAAAACACAAGAGCATGGTGTCATTTCCCACTTGAGATTATATATATATAATAAAAAATGACAATCCCATAACATCATTTATGAAAAAGACTACAAGACAATCACACCTCTGTGTATTTACAACAATGTAAACAAAAGATTAACTACTAAGTGCATAAAAAAGTCAAGCGAGAATATCTATCTCTCAAACATACTATTCATGTTGTACACAGATAGGAATATTTCTCCCTCATAAGGGCAGAAATACAAAATATGCACTCAGGAAAAAACACTTTATAACACAGAGACATGTTGTGAAAAATAAGCATTTGGGAATAAAGTAAGTTCACAAAAGCATATCAGAAGGGTGACTCACAGCAAGATTACATTGTAAGCTTATGAAAACTGACTGGACAAAATGGCGATGTCCAGACTGCGTGACGCAAACCAACTTTTCAATGAAAGCGATTCTCATATTTTTCACACACACAACTTCAATCATGATATTAGTTGCATCAAAGCATTTATCCTAATACATAACATATGTTTTAAAATGCTCACACGAAGCGCAAAGAATAAGTAGGCTATTAATTAACCCATTAACAATGGGTCACCCGCTAACTTGAAGAAAACATGGCGATTGACGAGACCGCTTTGTCTACCAAGCCTTTGTCTCGCTTAAGCCTTTGTTTCCGGGGCGCGGCCAATCACTGCCTTAATTCAAATGAAAGTTAAGTACGTTAATTCTCCCGTCGGGCTTTTTAATAGCGCGTACAGCCGTCTGCTGAAAAAGACTGAAGGATGATGACATACATGTCACAAATGCCTTCCATAATTGACAACTGTAAAGTCTGCTTTAGTTAGTCTCCATGGCAAAAGGGTTATGGACGCAAATCATAATTTCGCATACCGCATTCGAAACCCAGCTGCTGATGATTTGGTAGCAGACCGAATTATGTTGGTTTTTATACAAGGGTATGAGTGCCAGTCGTTAAGAAAGCAATGGCAAACTACTGAACGTAAACTTGCCAAGAAATCACAAACAGCCAAAAAAATGCTAGGGCTGACTGCAACATCATGTAAAGGATATGCAACTAACTTATTTTAGTCTCTGTTTTAATTACTGGCTTGATTTCATATTTCAGTTCCAAGTGCATCTGCAGGCTGGGGTACCACAGCCTGATCTGGATAGCTCCATGAACGCACACAACCAGTCACAAGACGATGAGATTGATGCTGCTCTCAAGGACCTGCAGGAGTCTCTGGAGGGTTCGTCTGTGGCTACAAAAAGTGACATCACCCACATCCCAGAATTATGTGATTATGTCAAATTTTTTAAGTAAGTTCACCCAGGGAAAAAGCTCTTTCCATTAGTTGTAGAATATTCACTGCCATTATAATTTTTTTTAAAGTAATTAATGAAAATTCAGAACAAAAGTGGCAGAAGAGACAAATGATCGTGTCTATCAAGGCTGCCACATTTTTGGAGGTACTCAGCAGGATATCTGCAGGAATATATATATATATATATATATATATATATATATATATATATATATATATATATATATATATATATATATATATATATATATATATATATAAGAAACGATAAAAGTCTGTTAACGTTTCTTTACTTTATTCATTCTCTCGGTAGAGATTTGTTCGCAGCAGACGCGCATAATCTCCGGCGGGCCTGTTCTCGCCGGTCGCGAGATCCGCACAGTGGAAGGACGGGGGATTTGCTTGCAATAGACAAGCGGGCTTATTCCCGCTGGTCACGGGGTCTGCTAAAGTCAGATGGAGAGTCTGACGATAGTGCACGCTTTACACAGGACCGGACACTTGTGATTGACAGATGTGCGCGCCCCTACGCCCTACGGTCCGGGCTCGTACGAAGCCCTCACTTGGGGGACTTGGCTGAACGCCTCTAAGCCGGGTCCCTTGGTTCAGGGTTCTGGCCATCACTCGCCACCTGCTCGTGGTGGCGAGGTCTCGGAGGTTGACGCTGTGCCGCTAGCGTCTGCAGCCTACCTTGTACCAGACGTATTGGTTCCCCATTCCTCTGGATAACACAAGATTAGGTCGAGAAGGATCATGTCGTTTGGGCACCACATGTTTCTCTGAAGCTCTGCCCAGCCATTGTGATGGAATATTGGCCACATCCCAACTCACATACTTTGGTCTGTCAAATATATGCGGTGTCTGCAAAGAATTCTTGGTATTAAGTGGCAAGACAAAATCACAAATACTGAAGTATTGGAAAGATCAGGTTGTGTGACGATTTATTCCATGCTCAGTCTTCGTAGACTTAGATGGATAGGACATCTTAGGAGGATGGATGATGATAGAATACCAAAGGACATCTATTTTGGTGAATTACAGATGGATAAGAGATCTCAGGGTTGGCCTCTACTACGATACAAAGATGTGTGTAAGCGGGACATGATTGATACAGGCATTGATAATGCACATTGGGAACAAGCCACCGCTGAACGTGTTGCATGGAGGGCAAACATCAGAAATGGAATAAAGACAAAGGAGAAAATTATTGCAGATAAGTCACACACTGAGTATGTGAGACGTAAGATGATGCATGATGGTGGAAATGACCACGTGTTCACATGCACCCATGGTGAACGGACATTTACAGCGCAAATTGGCCTTATCAGTCACATTCGCTACCGCCATAGGTAAAAGTTATTATGCCTTTTTAAAGCACAAACTATCGTCTGTCAAGACGACAAGGTGCCAATGTTATATATATATATATATATATATGACTGAGCTACCGTATAACAGTAGACGGTACTACCTGGTTTCTGTTAGCGCTGAACGTTGGGCGGCGCTTACCAAACCCGACACCCCACATTGTGCCAACGGCTTCGGGCGGAAGAGCGCAATTGGGAGGGTACAAGCCTTACCCTGGTGCGAGGAAATGCAAGCTAAAGACAAAATGTCATGGCAGGGCAGACCAGGCCCTAAGCCTTGGTTGGCGACTGGTCTAGGATCGAAGCTCCGACAGGCGGACAGTTAGAGCATTGCTTTGCTGATCCGGCAGCTTCTGCAGCTTGTCTTGTTCCAGATGTAGGGGTGTTACCTTTCCTCTGGAGTGAACTAGGCAGGCCGAGAGAGGGATCATGCTGCATGGGCAACACATGATCTCTATATTTTAGCCCAGGCTTTGTGCTATGGAGAGGCAATAACTCCATCCCTGGTCTTAACTGGTCTCGGAATCAAAGCGAGAGGCAACTGTTACGGGTTATCAGTTGGCGTAGACATGGGGCGCCACGCGTTGCCTCTGACGGTGGGAGACACCTATAGGTGTCACTGATCAGCTACCGCCCGCCTCAAGCTGGGCAGCCCCCGGCCAATTGGGTGCTGATCCGCCACAGCCTGCCTGCTTCAATGGGTGCTTGGGGCTAGGACAAAATCTGAATCGCAGGCTGTAAAACCAATGCACCAGGTACAAATAAAAATAGAAACCTCAAGCTACGGCTTGCAACCTGGAACGTGAGAACCATGTGTCCAGGATTTTCCACTGACTTGACAAATATTGACGATGTGAGAAAAACGGCTGTGATTGAGCCGACCTCAATCGTCTAACATTGATATTGCTGGCCTGCAGGAGACTCGCCTCGCTGAGG
>JACEFZ010022713.1:0-109738 GCA_014155875.1 Cepaea nemoralis
AAATTTTTTTTGGGGCAGGACCCCAGCCCTTTAATCTCTTTCCGGCCCCTTGGTTTTCATTTCTGAGCACACTGGCATGCCCCGGAGAAAAGATCCAGGCGATGCTTGTCACCCGTGACCTCCGAAGCGAAGCAAGCCACTCCGCACGAAGCCTGCCCGTCCTCACCCTCGTCAGCATGCTTTCTGAGTCAGTTACAATCACGATGTGTATGTGTGTCGTATTCTCCATCCAGCGGAGAGCCGCAGTGACTGCCTCCACCTCCATTCTTAAGCTGGATGTTGTGGTATCATATGCCAGGCTCTCCTGCCCCAAACATCGACCATTAGCTTTGGCTATGAACCCCCAGCCACTTCTCTCACCTCTTGACACCGAACCATCTGTGTAGATAATCGCATCACCCAAGTGAGCATTGTCCTGAATTAGTTGCTGGATTTCCACTTCCGTGGCCCCTGCAGGCCACTCCCTGCACTCCCGGCTTAATGTGATTATAACTCTGCACAAGTCTGACTGCTCCGCTGGCACTCTGACCCACTCCTCTCCACGCCTAATGTTCTCCAAGATGCACACCTGCCTGATCGTATCCTCCGCCTGAGCCATCCATGATTTCTCTCTTATCAGTCGCTGTCCCTTAACTGCATCAAGCGCCTCATGCAGTGAGTGGGCATTGACATGGACAAATTGCATTCATAACGCCTTCACCACAGAGCCGTGATGATGAAGACGCTTGTACAACCTGCAGAATTGGGGACTGGTGATGGCTTGATTCCATCCCTCTAGGCAAGGAACTCAGTCTTGAGGATGCTTTTGATAGTGCTATAGTAGTTTGTGCACTAGCCTGCCATGTCAGTGGTCCAAGTTCAAACCTCAGCAGAGACAGCATTTTTTTTTTTGGCCCTACCAGAACAACTCTGGGGCATACCCAGTTTCATAAGCTTGGGCACTAGACATTGTAAGAATGTTCTGGGAGTTGTCTGGGTTGGAAAGGTAATGAGGAAGGGAGCTAGCCACCTCACCTCATAGGTCATGGTCTGGAATACATGAAGACTTTACACTTACACTCCAATGGCATTGTCTGCTGTGGAATAGACTTTACACTTACACTCCAATGGCAGTGTCTGCTGTGGAATAGACTTTACACTTACTCCCCAATTGCAGTGTCTGCTGTGGAATAGACTTTACGTTTTTGTGAGCTTTACCATCATCACGAGCCCCTTCCAGTCACATAGCATGCCCAGTTTGAGTCTCCAGCAGGTTTCATTACACAGGACACTGTGTGGTTCATGCTTCCATTCTGAGCCTGGTTTAGTATCTGCCCAGGATGCCTCAGGTGGAGATGAAGAGAAGTCTTGGTTAGTGTAAACATGCATACTGACATATCACCATCTCTGTGTGCGGTGAAGAAGTAGACATTGTAACAACTGCATCAAATGAAGTAGTTTTCATTGTGGTAACTGCATCCAGTCAAAAATTATATTGTACCAACTACTTCCCATGAGCTAGAGCCTCTGTGGGGAAGTGGTCAAGCCGTCTGCCTTGCGCTCTGAAGGTTGTGGGTTCGATTCCGGGCTATGTCTTTCGGTTCACAGGTGCATTTTGCTTGGAGACCATTGGGGGTCATCGTTGGAGCTTCAGAGTTTGTGCTTTGTGTGATGCTTTCGGCAGACTGCCCCGTGGAAAAAGATCGAGCTGTAAGGGATAAAACCTGGTGCAATGAAGTTGATCCTCGACTTTTAAGACTTTTTTAACAAGACATTGTAATAACTACATCCAGTAAAATTGTATACATTGTAAGAAATATATCCAATGAAGTATACATTGTAATAACTCATCCAATGAAGTATAAATTGTAGCAACTGCATCCAGTGAAGTATACATTGTAATAACTCATCCAGTGAAGTATACATTGTAATAACTCATCCAATGAAGTATACATTGTAGCAACTGCATCCAGTGAAGTATACATTGTAATAACTCATCCAGTGAAGTATACATTGTAATAACTCATCCAGTGAAGTATACATTGTAATAACTCATCCAGTGAAGTATACATTGTAATAACTCATCCAATGAAGTATAGATTGTAGCAACTGCATCCAATGAAGTATAGATTGTAGCAACTGCATCCAATGAAGTATAGATTGTAACAACTGCATCCAGTGAAGTATACATTGTAATAGCTGTTTCCAGTCAAATAGTATTATAATTGTAACAATTGCATCTAATTATGAAGCATACATTGTAATAGCTCATCCAATGAAGTATACATTGTAATAACTCATCCAATGAAGAAGTGTATTGTAATAACTTTGACCAGTGAAGTAATCATTGTAATAACTTTATCAAGTGAATCAGCATACATTTAACTGTTAACTGGCATCTATTGCCTATAGTACCTTGCAATGTAAAGGGGGGGGGGGGTGGCTTGAGCCTGGCTAGTGCAGTCACCGCGAACTGTGCAGGTTAGGATTTTCATTTTGCCCCTGACAAAAAATCCACACCTTACCGAGGATTCGAACGTGGGTCTCCTAAAGGAGAACCCAACGTTCTTAGCCACTCGGTTAGTCACTCCTCTATATACATTTAACAACTGCATAAAAAGAAGAAGATACTGAATTGTAAATAATTTTGCACAGTTAAATTTCTCAGTGTTGCAGTGCTTTCTTATGACTGCAGGTACAATAAAATGTCGAGACAGATTCGAGACATCGCAAGAAGCATAAAAGAAATGGATCAGAAGCACCCAAGGAGGATTGTCTTCACCCAACAGCTGCTAGAAAAACTGTGAGTGTCGTTTATTTGTTACATTCTGTTTTTATCTGCACGTTAAAACAGCATTGTTACCGAAAGAAAAGAGGTCTCTGTGATAGGTTATAACCAGTAGCTGCGAGAAAAACAATTGCTTGCTGTTTGTTACATTTTGTGTCCTAGTGTTAACACATAAGTGTTACTGAGACAAGATAGATCTTTGTGAGGAGTCTCTAAACAGTAGCTGCTAGAAACAGTTGTTTCTCATTGGTTAAATTTAATGTGTGACTGAATGGTAAAACAGCATTGTTACTTTTCATTATCATGTATTGTGCCGATAAGTGTGGGTGGTCACGTTTCGCCATTTCACACGATCACCAGAGTCATGTATCAGCTCTGTTCTTGTCTCGACCATGCCACATGGCCAAGCCATCCAGATATTTACTTCTCTGCCTTTCCCTTGTTGTTTTCCCCATCAATCTTGCCAGTTGTCACCAAGTTCTCTAGTTTATTTCTTCTCATAACGTGTCCAAAAATTGTGACTGTCTACATCTTATTTCTCTAATCAGTTTACAGTTTTCATTTGCTTCTTGTAGGACTTGCTCATTGGATTTTTTTCTGTCTGTCCGTTGTATTCTTTGCATTTTCCTCAGAAACCTCACTTCCACTTAGTGTTTTTCAGCTTGTCTGCTCATTGTCCACGCTCGACATCCATATAAAAGTACAGGATCTATGTAGCATCTCAACACGCTTTTTCTCGTTGCAATTGACATCATTTTATTGGTCAGTATGTTTTCCATCTTGCAAAAGGCTACTTCGCCATAGATTCCTGCTCTGACCTCTTCAAGGCACCTCCCATCAGATGTCATGACTGTTCCAAGATAGTTGTACTGATTAACTTGTTTAGGAATATTCTCATTTACCCATATTACATTGTGGTATTTCTTTCTTCCTGGTGATGACCATAATGTGTGTCTTCATACAATTTAATTCTAACCCTACTTCACTGTGTACAATGACTGCACTAACTAAATGTTGCAGATCCTGTTCATTGACTGCAATCAATACTGTATCATCCAAATATCTGATGCTTTGATGTTATGTCCCCCAATGGTGATTCCTCTCATATCTTCTAAATCGATTTCAAGCAAATAAGAGAAGACAGTCTTTTCTTGTTTCTTATAAGCTATTTTGCCTATGTAACATAGATACAGATGAAAAACATTCTGACCAACAAAAAGATGTCAATTCAAACGAGAAAAAGAGTGTTGAGGGGATACATAGAGCCTGTACTTTTGTATGGATGTGAAACTTGGACAATGAACAGTCAAGCTGAAAAGCATCTGATGGTTGCAGAAATGTGGTTTCTGAGGAAAATGCAAAGAATACCATGGACAGACAGAAAAACCAATGACCAAGTACTACAGGAGACAAATGAACATCGTAAACTGATTAGAGAAATTAGACGTAGACAGTCAACATTTTTTGGACATGTTATGAGAAGAAATGGATTGGAGAACTTAGTGACAACTGGCAAGATCGAAGGGAACAGACCAAGAGGAAGACCGAGAGGAAAATACCTGGATGGCTTGGCCACATGGCATGGACGAGACAGGAACACTGAGCTGATCCACGACACTGGTGATCGAGTGAAATGGCGAGTCATGACCGCCCACGCTTTCCGGCATGGCACATGATTGATTGAACATAGACACGGTCTCCGTGGCCCAAAGGCTTGTGAACGCAATTCGTGAGCGGCTTACCATATGTTCGAAACATAGCGGCGACCGATTTTGATGGGGTTTTAACGTGTTGATATGGGAGCCGGTCTTCCAGAAAGCAATGGCAAACTACTGAACGTAAAACTTGCCTAGTACATTAACAACAGCAGTAAAATGTGATGTCCTATAAAATAGGATATGCAAAAAAAAAAAAAATAGATGCAGTATTTCTTTATGACCCCTGTTCGGTTTCTCCATTTTTGTTTATGACAACACGGGCTAAAATAAAGTAGAATTGTATTAACCCCGTGGAGTTTCAAGAGACAGTGATAATGCTAGGCCACCTGTCTTAAAGGGATCCATCCACCCAGGGCTACTCATTGTCCCATGTTCTTCGCATTTAACGTACAGAAGGATACAGTTTAAAGCAATGATCCAACACAGACAATCTACATATTGTAGTAGGGTTCTGGGAGAATCCTAGACAAGAATACTTCCCTAACACCCTCCTTTGTGAAGTAACAAACAGCCTTCACAGATTTTCACACAGGATGTCAGGGTATATCTTTCATGAAGGACATAAGGGAGGAGTTCTAATACTTACACGTAAGGCAATGCCAGGCAGTTAAACATCTGTGATCTTTAACAACCAAACAGAAATTATAGGGGTTGACATAGTTATAAGTTAAGAGATAAAAAAACAGAACAAGGCAAGCAAAAACAGCATTCTGTCTAGTGAAGAACATTTTATGCATTTAGTCCTTGTCATTGGAAGTTAGAAACAAGAATTCTGTCATAGTACATAGAACAGTTGTAACATAACAAATGTGGATCCTTGACAATTAGTAAACAGGAGAAAAAATCCCTAGATGCCTTGAAGATATGGCTTTATAGAAGAATACTGAAAATTAATTGGACAGCTGAAATGTTCAATTTGAACATTTTGAGGGAGGCTAAGTCGTAAAGACAACTTATCACAAATATCAGAAAGAGGCAGTCATCATTTTTGACCACATTATGAGAAGACAAAAATCTGAAACAAGTTGTCACAATCGAAAAATTTTGTGGAAAGAAACAGAGAGACAGATGAGATAAAATTCTTGGCAGCTTTGTGTTATGGCATGGAAGAGACTCAAGACATCCATGCTGTCTGGGGCCACATTTTGTGGAGAAGCATGATCGCCCACGCCAGCCAGCAAGGCATTTGATGATGATAATGATAAAGTAAGCGACGTCATAATTTATAATCTATATATCTATATCACCCAGCAGATACAGATCTAAAGCGTAAATAATAAACGGCACAAACCACGTAATGGAGACATTAGAAGCTGCCCACCAATGTGGGGAAATATTCAGATACTGACAGCAGAGAAGATGAAATGAAGAACTGGGAGATTATTTTTTTTCCACCTAATCAACAAACTAGACGACAAACAGCTTCTACTTAAGAAAAGTATACACAGATTCCACTCCAGGCAGGCGTATATCTACATAACTTTTTGAAACTGAATAATTCTTAGATATGACTCAGATACGACTGAGCTACCATATAACAGTAGACGGTACTACCTGCTTTCTGTTAGCGCCAAATGTTGGGCGGACTCACCAAACCTGAAACTCCACATTGTGTCAACAGCTCCAGACGGATGCATGCAGATGGGAGGGTATAAGACTTACCCTGGTGTGAGGAAATGTAACGTTAAAGACTAAATGGCATGGCAGACCAGGCACTAGCCTTGGTCGGCAACCGGTCTAGGCTCAAAGCTCTGACAGATGGAGAGGAGAGCATTGCTTTGCTAATACAGCAGCTTCTGTAGCTTGTCTTGTTCCATATATATTTGTGTTACCGTTCATCTGTAGTAAACTAGGCAGGCCGACAGACAGATCATGCTGCATGGGCAACAGCTGGTCTCTACAATTCAGCCCAGGCTTTATGCTATGGAGAGGTATAACTCCATCACAGACTATCCTCTGTCAAGATGGCAAGGTGCCAGTACAATTTTTTGAACCAGGAGAAGAGAGTACGAATGATGTCGAAGCATGAATAGGTTGCATGTCCTTTAACAGTATATTGCAATCAACTCCAACATTGAATGACTGGTTGTGATTTACTGGGCATATTACGTTCAGTAGTTCGCCATTACTTTCTGAACGGTCGACTTCTCTTTCCATATAACTAAACCGGGAAGGTTAACCTGGTCAACAAATGCCCGCAAAAGTCAGATGTGTCAGCCTAAAGGCAAGTATCGCAGCTCTGCTGTGAACAGGCACAACGCAATTCATTCATTCATTCAGTAGCATGTTCTTTGCAGAACCTCGCTCCCATAACAACCTTCCGGAAAACCTCTCGATCATAAGCAAGGTGTCCCGCGTCCGATGCACCCATCTGGAGATCATCCGCCACATCCTGCACCCATCTTCTCTTTGGCCATCCTCTTCCTCTCTTCCCAGGCATATACCCCTCCATTATTGTTCTCTCCAAACTTTCGTGACGTTTCAAGTGACCGAAATGTTTCAATTTTCTTTGTTTTATCTTTTTTAATAGCCAACCTTCTTCAATATTCAGCTTTGAAGTATTAATGCATTTGTTCTTTTCTTTACCCAATATATTCTTAGAACAATGCAATTATCTAAAAAAAAATTAAAAATAAATGACTCAGAATGAACGCAGAAGAAGAAGAATATAACAACTCCAAGTGGTCTGCCCCCCAAATCGCATGCTGCTGGTTTCAATCCTCGACCTGTTATCCCCGCGAAATGTGTTCATAATTCCTACATCACAGACGCCAGCGCTGTGGTGGGTGAAAGTGTTGTGAACGCAATTCGTAATGCCACATACCGCGTTGGAAACACAGCTGCGGACGATTTGACAGCAGATCGCCTTGCGCTGATTTTCATACAGTAGTATAAGTGACGGCTGAACATAAACACGCCAAAAACAACATAAACGGCCTAAAAATGCCCGGGGTTGAATGCGACGTGATATGAAGGATATGCAACTAGCTTTAAAAACGGCACAGACGCCGAGTGTGGAAACATATCTGGTTATTTGTTCTCAATGAGTCAGCATATTTCAGCATCGTCTGTACACTTGTAATGGAACAGTCACATGACTTCGATTGCTGTTATTATTAATTTCCTTTACCGCAGTTTTATTCCTGCATTCATTCGGAATGGTTCCTGCACGCGCGGAGGCTAATGCAGTTAGGTCAGTGGACATCAGTTTAACGGAAACCAATATTTTTAGCATTTAAATAGATTGGCGCGCGCACGTGTGTGTCTGTGTGTGTGAAAAGGGGGAGAAGAGAAAGAATGAAATATCTTACTCACTGAACTGGAACATTGGCTAGTGTAGTGGTGATCAGTTGACTAGAAACCATACATCTTGTGTATGTAGTTTCTGATTGAACCATATTTGAACATGATCTCTGTGTTGGTTTTCCAGGACTTTTTACAAACTACCGAATGGTATTAGAGAACCCGTGCTGGATGCTGTGCTGCTCTGATTCGTCGTCTTATTTCCCTTAACTGGCAGTTCCTCCTTCTCCTTTTATTCTTCCTATTCTTCTTTGTCTTTTTCTTTGGAGGAGTTTGCCTCACTTAGTTTATGATTCATTCATCATGTACAATGAAGATAAGCGTGGGCGGTTATAATTCGCCATCTCTCTCGATCACCAGAGTCGTGGATCAGCTCAATGTTCTTGTTTCAACCATACCACGTGGCTAAACCATCCAGGTATTTACTTCTCTGCCTTCCCCTTGGTCTTTTCCCTTCGATCTTAGTTACGCACCGCAAAGGCCTGTGTGTTGGACTTCGCATTTGTGTAAGGACTGTTTCCTCAATACACATCCCGTCCAGGGTAGCGGGCTCTATCCTAAGTAGGTTTTCTGGCCTAACAATGTTTGCCAGGACAGAGGCCTTACATTCTAGTTTAAGCGGTTTTCATCTCCCGTGTAATGGTTATCTCGCACATGGATCCTCCTGTTTTTCGCCTGGATGTGATATGACTAGGTATCTGGCCTCACAACTCAAGAGATCAATGGGTGGAGGTATGATATCATTAGTTAACAATGGGTCTTGGTAGAATGCCCAGTCCTATGCTGGATCCCTCTTTATCAGGCAGTAAAGTCAGGCGTCTCTTTAACGACTGGGGTGTATCATTACCAGGCCCTGGCTGTGAATCAGCAACGAAAGTGAGTCGTATCACCTGAGCGAGCTGTCAGGACGTTGGGAACTGGCGTATATCAAACTAGGTTGGAATATTTATCGCATCTGCTTCTTGAAGGATTGCCTCATTTGTTTTCCTATCCGTTCGTGGTGTTCTTTAACTGTATCCCAGAAAGCACATTTCCGCTGCCATAAATCACGCGCGGACACACGTGTCTGGAACATATTGCCAACAGTTTACTTACTCGGATGGGATGTATTAATATAGTCGATATAGACACCTCAGCTTTCAAAGTCGATATAGACACCTCAGCTTCCAAAGTCGATATAGACACCCCGGAGGTCTGAGTGGCCGCTGGGTTTAATGCACGCAGACTTCCGATGCTCTGATGGAAGGAAAGGGGATAAGTCCATACCAGTCAGTCGGACTTAACGTTAACATTAAAAAAAAAAATAATGGCAAACTACTGAACATAAAACTATCTAGAAAATCAAGTTGGGGCTGATTGCAACGTCCTGCAAAGGACACATAACATTAAAAAAAATAAACACAGCAGAACCGAACCACTGCATCAACTGAGTAATCTTGGGGACTGAAGAAATATCAGCATTCTGGAGGACAGAATATCTGGTGAAGCTGCCAAAGAAGAGATCTCAGGATTGTGGAAATTATAAAGGAATAATACTATTGTCCGCGAGAAGGTTAACCCGGTCAACAAATGTCCGAAGAAGTGGGACGCGTTCTCCGAAAAGCGCAAATATTGCATCTCTGCTATAAACAAGCACAAAGCAATTACGCAACAACAACAACAAAAGACGGGCGGAGAAGAATATAGAGTCGATTATGAGATGGAGCCAGCAGCCTGTCGTCGAAACATGACGCAGTAAGTAGGTTCTGCAAAACATAAGGGAAGGTTAAGGGAAACGTCGATTAGCGAGGATTGCGCCTATTTGCTAGGGAGCGACTACTTACTGTACATTCGTCACTTCGCCGCGACGCATTGAAAGGTATTGTCAACCCCCTAGTGCGACCGGACCGACGGTTTTTGAGTATCGACCCCCTCTAAGTGCATTTGTTTGTTAGCGGAAGAGCTGGCGGAAGTCTTTTCTCTGGGTGCAAGTCTTTGTGGGCAGACAATGCTTCCAAACTTGGAACTGGCTGCAATATGTATGCGCATTAGATGCGCTTGTTCACATTATTGTCGGGGAGTTGTTAACATTAGGTGCTAGTCGGTTTTACACGGGCGGCGGTCGCTGCTTTTAGACCGGTGCAAAAGCTGAAGTGGTGTGGAGCGATGTAGTTTTGAGAGGACGGCTGGATGGAGGGAGGGGAGCCGGGCCCGCCTCAGCGATATACTTTTCTTCATTACAGTTTGTGGTTTTTGTTGTTGTGGGGCTATACTTGTGTTTGGTTTTGCCAGAACCGAATTATTTATGCATGTCTATGTGTGTGTCTGGTATGTTTAGAATTGGGACTCTTCGCTTGCTATTGAAGATAGGGTCGTAACGCATATGGAAACGTTGCTATGTCGATTTTTGACATACATGTGTTATGTATCTACGCAGTGCCGGTCTCCGTGGCCAAGAACTTACAGAAATTCGTAATCCCGTAACCCGCGTTCGAAACACAGCTGAGCGCTATATGGCAGCAGACCGCATTGTGTTGGTTTCGCCTTTGTATCGGTGCCGGTCGTTCAGAAAGCTATGGCAAACTACTGAACGTAAACTTGCCAAGAGATTACAACGGCAGAAATGCTGGTGGTGACTGCGATGTTCTATAATCAACATCTGGGTATGCCCCCCCCCCTCGCTCCCAAAAAAAAATGTATGTTGGAAGGTGAGTCGGTCGCATAAGGACACCTTGTTAAAAGATGTTATGGGCGCGAAGAGTACAATAAGGGACTATAACTTTACACGCGGGTGAGCAATATCAACGACAACCCGATCGTAACGAAGCTTGCATCATTTCACAGGGAAGACCCCGGGAATATGGTGTAGAGCAGTGGTTCTCAACCGGTGGGGAATTACCCCCCCCCCCCCCCCGGGGGGGATTTTAAGGTGTCCAGGGAGGGGGGGGGGGTTATATTATTTAAAAATCGCGTTACTACAAGAACCGATTACTTGATATTGTTTTTTTCCCTCCAAACTTTACAGTTCTGTACTTCTCGCTCTTTTGAAATTCTTTTTATAATGTAAGTAGACCCGCAAATCACGTTTTATGTAGACGTCTAGACTAATTCTAGTATGTGTTATTACATTTAGCTATTTAGCTTCCATTGTTATATATATACTGTGTATTTATTTTAACAGAGGAAATACGAAAGGGGGGGGGGGTTCTGAACATATGGTAAAGGGGTGCAAGAGCCAAAAAAGGTTGAGAACTACTGGTGTAGAGGATTCTTATCGGCCGACCTCCCATGCGGAGATGGCGCTTGTGTAAATGTGTCTGTGCCCGTATGTAGTGTGTATGTGTTTATGTAACAACCTCAGCGTAATCTGAATGTTTTGAAAATGAGTAATCCATATGTTTCGAGGGAGGCTAAGACAAATCATGAGTCACCAGGAAGTGTTTACATAGAAAACCGCTAACTCAGCTGTTACAATCCACTACATTTTTCTTATGCTGTTGGAGGTCAGCGTGGCCGAATGGAGAGCATTCGTTCTTAAGCATCCGGTGTGCTGAGGTGGGGGGGGGGGGTTCAACCCATACACCGGTCAGTTGAACTAAAATATTGACTTCTCGTCCTTGCATTGGGGACGTAAATTACAAGTATCTCAGAAGTCGGAGTGGGTTCGCCTGATGGCGAAGGACACTGGTAATAGGGAAAGCAAATCCACACGCAAAATTCAGCCTAGTGGTGCTAGAAGTAGTGTGTATTGACTACGCTCGAGTTCATGAAGAGAGCGAGCGCAAAAAAAAAAGTTGTGTTGTTACGACCTCCAGTGCTGCAGGGACTATATTTCATTACTGTTGCCTGCTGTGTGGAAGACCAACATTCTCCCAGCAGTCAAATATGACAAGATTGAGTTTTGCCTCCCTAAAATAGCCTCTATCTGGTTAGCCATGCATCATATTGTGGCCTGGAATTATTAACCCAGGCCTCACACTGCGGACATCCCATAATCTCGGAGCTTGTGGAATGTGACTGTTTGCAGGCCTGGTGCAGACGAGGTTCCCCCCCCCCCCTTCCAATATTATTAGTTTGTTGCTCCTGTGTGGTGGTCGTCTATGCAGTCTGGCGTTGACTTTGCACGAGTAAACAGATGCCATTTTTAGTTTGTCTTCCTTTTCTAAGCGGTGGCCTGCTTCTTCAGGTGACTAGTTGGTTGTAGACATCGGCGGTCATGACTCGCCGATCCTTTCTGTCATTTCAGCCATTTTGTTTCAAAATGGTGTTGAAGATATTATTTGTTAGCCAGCAAGAATGAAGGATTTACTGACAGTATTGGATACAATGATTGTAGGAAGAAAAAATGGGCCTCAGCTTGAATAATAGTACTACAGAAGTAATGGTAACATTAAGGGATAGGGGGCAGTGAGAGAGAGAGAGAGAGAGAGAGAGGAGAGAGAGAGAGAGAGAGAGAGAGAGAGAGAGAGAGAGTAAACGTACAATAAAGTATTTGATGTTAATTTGATGGATGTGCACAAATTCAAATAGGCATCTAGTCTATAGATGGAGGATGTATCACGGAGATAAAGAACAGAATGAAATAAGCAAAAACAGCATTTTATAAAATTAATTAAATGCAATAAATCTATGTCCATGGAGGTTCATCATCGTCATCAAATGCTATGCCGACTGGCGTTGGCGTTCATGACTCTTCACAGATATCTGTCTTTGGTTTTCTGGATCAACTCTGCCGTTGATATTCCTCCATGCCACCTTCGCAATCCATCCAGCATCATTTCTCGTGGTCTGCCTCTGCCTCTCTTGTATTCTTGTATGTTACGTAGAATGTTTGTTATCACACGGCTGTGAATCATGGACAGATAAGCAGGCAAACAAACAAAATTCCTAGCAGCTTCAGAGAGGTGGTTATAGAGAACAATGCGAAGACATTCCTTGGGCAGCCATTCCTTGGGCAGCCATTCCTTGGGCAGCCATTCCTTGGGCAGCCATTCCTTGGGCAGCCAAAGTGAGTCATCTAAATGTTTTGAAAGAAGTTAAAGCACAAAATCACAACTTATCACAAATATCGTAAAAAAGGCATTCATCATTTGCTGTTAGTCACCGCTTCACGAGAAGACAACTAGAGCACATTATAACTGCAAATATTTGTAGAAAGAGGGATATAGAGACAGACAGCCAATGACAATTCTTGACAACTTTGTGTCAGTGCCCGAATTGATCCATTCTGTTTGAGATCGCTACATGTGGAAAAGTATGATCGCCTACGCCAGTCGACCACTTGATGATGATGATGTCCGGCTATATTAGCGTTCCATTCAATTTCCCCCCGTCTTCCTCTGCCTCCTGGCATATTTTCCATTTATCTTCCTCTGCATGGAGACGGATTTTATCTGCAGCAAAGAACCTCAATGGCTCGGAACACTGAAGAAGAAGAAGATCTTCCTCTGCCCCGGTGGCATATTTTCCCCTTTTCTCCCTCTGCCCCGGTGGTGTATTTTCCCCCTGTTTTCCTCTGCCTCCTGGCGTATTTCCACACATACAGCTAATTTCTCTATTCCAGCTCTTCTGTTGATATGTGGTGATTACGCAATGCAGGACTTGTAAATGAAAGTCAAGCCGCCGGGTTAGGTAAACAGACAGGGAGAAGGGGTGATACTCGACGATGCATGCAGTAATTAATCACAAATGCAGGGAAGCGTTAGTGCAAACGTGTGAACATTTGAATAATAAAGTCACAAACATGTGCCACATTTTATTGCCTGACACCAAACTGGTGCAGATATGGCAGTTTATTTTTCAATTTCTATAGGGTTTATTTTTCCATTTCTACATCTACTTAGAACATTTAACTCAACTTTCATAGTCGTATAAGCCTCACATTTCCCCCGCTGACATTACCTTACATTTGAACAATTCATTCCTCGTCTATACCCACCAAACCTAAACCATTGAACAACGCATTCCATTTATCTACCAATGCAAATCCTAACATGTTCTATTCTGGCACAAGCTCACATGTGAACATTAAATTCCACTTCTAGACGCACATGCGTAAGTATATTATATCTAAAATCTTCTAAAAGCTTCTAAATCTGTACGGAGTGTATTCCTGCTGTATGGCAGGGAGTTTTGGAATGTGAACGAAGTTGGAAGAACTTAGAGGCAGTGGAGATTTGGTTTCTGAAACGCATGTTGGCAATACCCTGGATGACCAGAGTAACTTAATGACTATTGCCTGGACACGGATAATAAAAGTAGAACACTATACACAGCTATCAGACCGCGGCGAATGTCTTTAATCTTGTAATGAGAACAGGCTCTGGAGTACACAGTGAGGGCTGTGAAGATTAGTACAAGAAAACCAGAATTATGCTTGACAACATGGCCGAGTAGATACGAGCGTTTCGTTCTTAAACATCCGGTTTGCTGATGCCGAGGAAGCGAGTTCAACCCCTACACTGGTCAGTTGGCACTAAAATGTTGACTTCTCGTCTGTGACTTGAGGATGTAAATCGCAAGTACAAGTACGATGCCATGGGCCAATGTCAGCAATATAATTTATCCAGAACCCGGAGATATGTGGAGAGAAATAAGCGCCTTCGCCATTTGCCAGGACGCATGATGATGATGATGATCATACGCAGCCCTACACTTGAACGCCATCTGGCTTAACAGCATGCAATATTAGCCCAGTGCTCGGGGCTCCCCGGGGAGGTAGGGAAATTGAGACGTCCAGCAGCTTCACGGCTGAGCAAATCTGCGGTCCCCCAGAATTGAGGTCGCCGAAAATTAAGACGAATTGCATCTGGTGGTGTAATCAAAGACATGCTTGTGAAACCACGTCCAGTAAATTTGGGCTTGTTCGGACGTGAGTTTCGCCGGTTCCCGTTTGTTGGGCATATGTGACTATTTGGCGGGGGTCGCGACCAGTGGAAATCGATTCGCGGGCCGATTCTGTGTATTAGTTATTGGTATGACAATATGGAAGTGATACGATTTTAAAATAATGTAGTATAACGGCGGGGTAGCGGAATCATCCCCCACATCGATCAGTTGGATTTCAACGCTGACTTCTCGTTGAGAAAGCAATGGCAAAGCACTGAACGTAAAATTTCAAAGGATATGCAATGTTCTTTTAGTACCGTATTTCCCCGGAAAAAAGGCCTACGCATAAATTAAGCCTTAGCACGATTTTTCAGGATGCTTTTAATATAAGATCTACGGTCTACCTCTACAATAAGCCCAGGTTAAGATCGTCAGCTAGAATGAAGTTATTAAGCGTGCACTTACTTTCAAGTACTTTATTGATGGCATCAAATTTTCTAAATATCAACTCTCCAACATGATTGCCATAGATGAAACTGCGGATTTTATGGGCCTGGGATCTCAAACGACAATTGATCAGACTGAATTCGGGATTTGGAGAGTTATGACGATGTTTCAAACGACAGATACTAAACAGCATATTCACACCAATCCTTTGCTACCAATCTCAAACCTGGACTTTATCCAAATCACACTTTCGCAAAATCAACACCTACGAGATGAGATGTCTGAGGAGAGCTGCCAACTTAATAATCCGAGACCGAGTAAGAAATGCCAATATCAGACAAACTGTGGGATCAACACCTTGTGTCACATTTATTGAAAGACAGAAGATCAAGTGGTTTGGCCATGTCGTTAGAATGCAACACAAACTACCACCATCACTGGCCTTACATCAAAGATCATCTGCGACGAGACCAAGAGGACGCCCAAGAAGAAAATGGATTGACGACATCAAAGACAGTGTACTGCAGAAGTGGATGATGATGATGTTTCAGAAGACGATGACATGACTGTATTTGAATAAATGTAGAATTTTGTACATGAATAACTTTGTTTGTTTCTGAAAAAACAATATGAGACATCTCCCCCCCCCCCC
Organism: Cepaea nemoralis; assembly: GCA_014155875.1. NCBI lineage: Eukaryota > Metazoa > Mollusca > Gastropoda > Stylommatophora > Helicidae > Cepaea > Cepaea nemoralis. Next base: position 15,695 of record JACEFZ010022713.1, read on the forward strand.
CCCCCCCCCACCCCCCCCCATAGTGCATATTTAAGCTAAAATTAATATAGGACCCGGTCTTACTTTCGGAGAAACACGGCATCACAATCAACCGATCGGCGCTGTGTGGCTTAGGGGATGGTGCCATGACGTTACACGTGGGTGATCGTGGCTCGCCCGTCTCATACGATCATCAAATCTTGGATTGTATTCTTGTGACGATGATGTCATCTGGCGTGTGTGTGTGTGTGTATATTCGTTCGCTTTGAACTCAACCATAGTCCACGCGTGTGCCACGACTTCTAGTGCACTGGTCTGATTTATGTGTGTGGATTGGCTTTCCCTATTACGAGTGTCCCTTGCCATCAGGAGTGCCCACTCCAACTTCTAAGGTACTTGTAATTTGTGTCTGTTATCTTGTGTGTCCTCTAGTCTCTCATTCGTCCTTCTACTTCTATGGGCATCAAACAGTACATGTGAATTAATTTTATTTATGAGTATTTATGAACTATCTTAGTGACATAAACGGATTCGACAATAAATATTTATGTGAATTATTCCTGTATCTGAGAGACCCGGGAGTAAGAAAGGGTTGGTTCCTTGTGTTAAACGTAATACACAAAATATATCAGTTACCTTGAAATCTTGAGATCATTGTTATGGCATATTGGTGTGTGCATGTGTGTTAAGAGAGGGAGAGAGAGCTATGTCGTTCCTCTACTTCTGTGAGTGCACATCAATACCCGTGGAGTTATTTCTCAGGCCAACAGAATCACCACTGGTGTGCCCGCCCCATCACAGCCTGGGGACCATTGCAAATAGAGACGACTTTCAGAGATGACATCTTGACCTGGAGTCCGCATGGCGAGATTGTTTCCCTCGCGAAGATGCCTTATTCCTCGTGAGATTAATACGGTTGAGTTCTCTCTGCCCAGAAAGTGATATGTGACTTGCGCCGGGGTCAGGCAGGTCGGGTTGGGTAACTTGCGCTCAGCAATTAGCTGTAACATGTCTTTGGGCAACTCTACTCCATCCCAGAGCAGCCTTTTGTCGCTTCGGTTGTCTCCGGAATTCTCTTGTGTATTAATTATGTAAGTTAATGGCCGTTAATCTTACCCGCCGGTTAGAGGTCACAGGTTCAGATTTGACATGCTTGTAACTTTAAGTTGCTCTCTCTCTCTCTCTCTCTCTCTCTCTCTCTCTCTCTCTCTCTCTCTCTCTCTCTCTCTCTCTCTCTCTCCCCCCCCCCCACTATATAGAGCATGGTGAATTTGGGTTGTGAATCTGCTCCGTGGCGAAGGCGATATGGACGCAGTTTGTAATCTCGCATACCCGCGTTCGAAACACAGCTGTGGGCAATTTGGCAGCAGACCGTCTTACGTTGGTTATTTACGAAATGGTATGGGTGCCGGGTTCAGAAATCAGTGGCAAGCTACTGAACGTAAACTCGCCAAGAGATTACAACAGCAAAAATGCTGGTGTTGACTGCAACGTCCTGTAAAGGATATTCATCTAACTGTCTTGGGTTGTGAAATGACAAGTCTTCACATATTCTAATGATTTAAAAGTGACAAGTTCACTTTCTAGCCGCTCTTTCTTCCCAGATGGTTAATTGCAGGTCTGTGTACAGGACGTTGCTTTCAACCGCAGCACGTTTGTGCTGTCTGTGATTTACTAGGAAATGTTTATATTCAGTTGTTTCCTGAATGCTGCCCGATACTAATTTTCTAACGCTGGTTCGACTCCAGAGCCGCGCTAGTAGGAATTCTACCATTAATATTCACCTCTTTGCTCCAACACATCTGTTGTGTTATTACCCATATGGCTAACCCTATTTTCACGCTATATTCAATCCACTGACAGTCACCAAACGCGTTGATCGTTTAAGACTTATTAAGCCACAAAGATACAGATAAGTAACCTTTGAATTTTCATGCAGTTGTTTTCATGTAGTTGTGTCGGTTTCTGTGTGTTTGTTCTGTGCACAAGACGGCTTTGGCCACAACGTCCATTTTGTATCTTGTAATCATGTTCTAGTTAAGGTCACAATCTACTTCTCATTTTATTTATTTATTTATTTGTGTGTGTGTGTGTGTGTGGGGGGGGGGGGGGGGGGTGTTTCATTTATATTGCCACAGGAGTGTTTATGCTCGTGGCCACCGTTTGCATTCGCATTTCCCTCACGTTGGACTGGCAGTTTATGGTTCCGTCGCCCTGCTACTGAGTGAGTGCGTGGCGCGACGCCGTGAGCTGTTAACATGTGAAATGCTTTTAAATCTGCCCGAGTTTGTGGAGCGTGAACTGCATGTTCAGAGCAATGGCGGCTGGCTATTTCCCAGAATTGATCGGTTTTTGTGCTTTATGCAGAAATGTGTGGCTGCTGGTCTTCTGGTTGACTGCGGCTTCCTTTGACGATGAACTGTGTTTCGTGGAGGACTGTTGTTTTGGCATTCTGGAGACGGCATTATGTATAGTGACATGTTTTTTTTTTTTTTACATCTGTCCGAGATGTTGTGGTGTGAACTGCAGGCTCATAAAATGGCGTGGCTGGCTAGAAAACATCTAGAAACGGAACAATATCTAGAAATATCTGCATGCATGGCGGCTTGTGACGCAGAAGTGACCGTTTTTTTTTTTTTTGCAGTTATTCTAATGACTGACATTTTCCATCGATGATGAACGGTATTTTCGTAAAGGACTTTTGTGTTGGCATTTTGGCAACGGCGTTATGCACAGTGAAATTTTTTTTTTTTTTTTAAACATCTGTTCGAGGTTATTTTAATGCGTGAACTACATTTCGGAGAAAAATTGGCGTGGCTGGCTAGAAAACATCTAGAAACGGAACAACATCTAGAACAGTGGTTCTCAACCTTTTTTGGCCCGTGCCCCCTTCACCATATTTTCGGAACGTCATCCCCCCCCCCCCTTTCGTATTTCCTACCTTAAAATTTGGCCCGTGCCCCACTTCACCATATTTTCAGAACGTCATTCGCCCCCCCCCCCCCTTTACACAATATACGTAATAATGGAAGATAAATTTAATAGCACATACTAAACCAAGTCTAGATGTCCATATAAAATGTTATTTGTGGGTTTACTTATTTTATAAATTGAATTTTAGAAGGGTGAGACGCACAGAATCGTAAAATATGAAGGGAAAAACAATATCAAGTAATCGGTTCTTGTTTTAACGCGATCTTGAAATAATCTTAATTCCCCCCCCCCCCCCCTGGAAACCCCAAAATTCCCCCTGGGGGGGGGGGGGGAAATTCCCCACCGGTTGAGAACCACTGATTTAGAAACATCGAGACTTGGTAGGTGAACATCTGGTTGGAAAAGTGACTGCCACTTCCGTCAAGGATGAATCTTGTGTGGTGATATTCTGGTGGCGGCATTATGGGACAGTGTGCCTGAGCGGGCTGTTGTTTGTCGAGACTCCTGTCTTTTCCACTTTTCACATGGGGCAGTGGGGAACATTTTATGTGATATTCAATGGCACAGGAACGGAGCATAATGGTGACGACCCGTTTCTGTGATGTTGGAACCGCGACTGAACTGAACTTATTTGCACAATGGCGCGTAGGTCGGCCTTTAGGTCCAGTGACATGGATATACTTGCAAGGAGTGGAGGACTGAGTCAATAAAAATATTGTTTGCCAGGACTAAAAGTGTTTGTTCTGTGCTCATGAAGGCTTTGGCCACAACGTCCATTTTGTTTCTTGTAATCATGTTCTAGTAAAGGTCACAATCTACTTCTCATTTTATTTATTTATTTATTTGTGTGTGTGTGTGGGGGGGGGGGGGTGTTTCATTTATATTGCCACAGGAGTGTTTATGCTCGTGGCCACCGTTTGCATTCGCATTTCCCTCACGTTGGACTGGCAGTTTATGGTTCCGTCGCCCTGCTACTGAGTGAGTGCGTGGCGCGACGCCGTGAGCTGTTAACATGTGAAATGCTTTTAAATCTGCCCGAGTTTGTGGAGCGTGAACTGCATGTTCAGAGCAATGGCGGCTGGCTATTTCCCAGAATTGATCGGTTTTTGTGCTTTATGCAGAAATGTGTGGCTGCTGGTCTTCTGGTTGACTGCGGCTTCCTTTGACGATGAACTGTGTTTCGTGGAGGACTGTTGTTTTGGCATTCTGGAGACGGCATTATGTATAGTGACATGTTTTTTTTTTTTTTTACATCTGTCCGAGATGTTGTGGTGTGAACTGCAGGCTCATAAATGGCGTGGCTGGCTAGAAAACATCTAGAAACGGAACAATATCTAGAAATATCTGCATGCATGGCGGCTTGTGACGCAGAAGTGACCGTTTTTTTTTTTTTGCAGTTATTCTAATGACTGACATTTTCCATCGATGATGAACGGTATTTTCGTAAAGGACTTTTGTGTTGGCATTTTGGCAACGGCGTTATGCACAGTGAAATTTTTTTTTTTTTTTTAAACATCTGTTCGAGGTTATTTTAATGCGTGAACTACATTTCGGAGAAAAATTGGCGTGGCTGGCTAGAAAACATCTAGAAACGGAACAACATCTAGAACAGTGGTTCTCAACCTTTTTGGCCCGTGCCCCCTTCACCATATTTTCGGAACGTCATCCCCCCCCCCCCCTTTCGTATTTCCTACCTTAAAATTTGGCCCGTGCCCCACTTCACCATATTTTCAGAACGTCATTCGCCCCCCCCCCCCTTTACACAATATACGTAATAATGGAAGATAAATTTAATAGCACATACTAAACCAAGTCTAGATGTCCATATAAAATGTTATTTGTGGGTTTACTATTTTATAAATTGAATTTTAGAAGGGTGAGACGCACAGAATCGTAAATATGAAGGGAAAACAATATCAAGTAATCGGTTTCTTGTATTAACGCGATCTTGAAATAATCTTAATCCCCCCCCCCCCCCCCCCCCCCCCCCCCCCCCCCCCCCCCCTGGAAACCCCAAAATTCCCCCTGGGGGGGGGGGGGGAAATTCCCCACCGGTTGAGAACCACTGATTTAGAAACATCGAGACTTGGTAGGTGAACATCCTGGTTGGAAAAGTGACTGCCACTTCCGTCAAGGATGAATCTTGTGTGGTGATATTCTGGTGGCGGCATTATGGACAGTGTGCCTGAGCGGGCTGTTGTTTGTCGAGACTCCTGTCTTTTCCACTTTTCACATGGGGCAGTGGGGAACATTTTATGTGATATTCAATGGCACAGGAACGGAGCATAATGGTGACGACCCGTTTCTGTGATGTTGGAACCGCGACTGAACTGAACTTATTTGCACCAATGGCGCGTAGGTCGGCCTTTAGGTCCAGTGACATGGATATACTTGCAAGGAGTGGAGGACTGAGTCAATAAAAATATTGTTTGCCAGGACTAAAAGGTCATTGACATTTTAAACATGTTGTAGACGAGCGGCTGGCCCAGTGGCTAGAATGCCTAGTTCTCCTTCTATAGACCCGGGTTCGAATCTTCGGTAAGGTGTGGATTTTTCTCTGTAGGATGCAAAAAGAAAAACCCTAACCTGCACAGATCGCGGTGACTGCACTAGCCAGGAGGCTTTAATTCCTCAGGTTCAAGACCACTATGTCCTACACCGGATGGTGCTGTAGGCAGTAGATGACAGTTTAATGTTTAATATGCCCATCTTTATGAGGGGTGAGGAAGACCCACTTGCCATGTTTCAAGAGAGTATTTCCTTGAACTGTCTCTGGTTGATGTAGGCATTGTCTTATTTCTATAAGAGCCGGGCATTCAAAGACCAGATAGGTGCATGTGGAAAAATAAGTGTCGCCAACTGATGTTCTGAGGAACTGCTGTTCTGAGGAACTGATGTTCTAGCCAACTGATGTGGTTTTCCTCGCGATTCGGTACCAAACTCCCCCATCACCCATTGAGTCTGGACACTAGAAAGTGTTCCGGTCAGTATGTACATGCATGCGCACCTCGCCCGCACGCATGCATACAGACAGACTTACACACAGAAAAGAAGGATTTACATATCCAGACTGCTATGCTGACGGGCACCAGCAGAAAAAAAAATTAAATGGAGAAAGGATCGTTCTCCACACAACGCGGCATGCTCGACCCATTTTGTAGTTAACCATTTTAACATGGCTGTAATCCTATTATTATAGGAGTTTTGCGGGCGCGTCAGCTGAATGCGTGTTTGGGTGTGGGATGAGGTGTGAGGGCGAGACAGATCTCTCAGAGCGGGCAGCAATAACCGCAAATACAAATCTGAAGAATGGGCCCCGGGGGAGGTAATTGATTGGGCAAGGGGCGGTAATAATCACATGTCTCGGTTGCCAAGAGGATTTTAATGTAATTATTCGAATTTAATGCAACGAACATTTGTGTGCGAGAGAGGATTTAACCATGTTATCTGACTTTTTTGATGAAATATGTTTTTTATTGTTTTTGAGGATTATCTGGTAATTATTTTTATTGGAATGTAATGCGATTATATATGGGGCATAATTTCCCATTGCGTATGGAAATGGTCTTCTGATGTAAGGCGTCTACTCTGATAGCTTTCTTTTCGTGTTCTTTCGACTGTGTAATGGCATACATGCATTTCCTATACTGGGTCTGAAAAGCTGTTTGTTACAGCAATTTCGTGTAGGTGAACAGTTCTCCCTCTTACCTTTATTTCATTTTATGTTATAATAATTGACAGCAGACGGCCAATCATTACTAATAAACTACAATCATTCACTAATTGCTGCCTGCTCAGGATTTTGGGTCTGAAATGGTATCACGGAATCACTAATGCAGAGCTTATGGAATGTTTAATTCCAGTGAATCAAGAGGTATAGAAAAGACACTGGCGATAGAAAGGACACACTCAGAAAACCTGAGGGGGGTATAACTAACACACTCTTGTCTGGAGCCTGTAAGGCGAACGAAATAGCGGGAGAACTAAGACACGAAGAAGGGAATTACAAACAGAGATGAGTAATGTTGGAGTAAGATGGAGACAGCTGCAGACGATATCAAAAGGCAGGACTTCTTGTGGGTTGGCTGAGGGCTATGTACCAGTAGGCAATAAAAAGATAGAAGAAAAGAGGACTAGAACTGACCAGTCATTGATTAGTTACTTCGTAGTTCAACAATACGCAATTCTTTGATTTTGTCTTAAGAATATGCCTTGGTGGGGCAAATCGTGATTATCTGCACGTTTTCCTGTCGCATAGGAGAGCTCGTGATTTTCTGTGGCATAGGAAGGAGAGAACTTGATTTCCTATAAGAGAGAACATGATTTCCTATCTCATAGGAGAGAACTTGATGTTCTATCGCATAGGAGAGAACATTATTTCCTATCACATAGGAGAGAACATGGTTTCCTATCACATGGGAGAGAACATGATTTCCTATCACATAGGAGAGAACGTGATGTTTAGATGCCAGCAACCTTCGGGTGACTGCTGTCGTCGTTAAATATATTTAGGTTGATGTCTGAATGTGGGAGGAGAAGAGGAAGAGGCGGAAGAAGAAGAGTTCAGTAGTTTGAATGATTCTAGTCCTAGTCACAGTTTCTTTGTATCAGTATCATCATCATGTGCCTTGCCATCTGCACGTATAGGGATATCCATAAGCAGAAAAACAACCCTTTACAAGGAATACGACTTGAAACTATTCATCAGTAAGATAGTTTCTTATCGCCGCCACCCAGCGCGATCGGTAGCTTCTTTCTCCTAGGTTAATGTGTTGTCTAAATAGAACCAGATACACGGCAACGGTCTGCTGTCTCCATGAACTCTAGTTATCAGAGATAATTCCCGACTTTGTGCGTTGCTAATTGCATGGCGCCGTTAATGTCAAAGCTATTAACCTTTAACCCCTGTCCATCTATAGCGGTGTTGCTATTCGTCCGTCAAGACATAAACACTGACACATTTCTCGTGTGAGCTTAATCGCATTAGACCCCAATACACGCTGCCCGTGTCTGTTCGTTATTGTGGTGAATGTCATTGAGCGAACTGACATACTGGGCACCTGGGCTACTGAAGGTGGACAAAGAATACGCATTATACATGACCGATTGCCGCCAGGCGTCGGTGAGTCTACAGCTTTGCCATGACGGCGCATCACTTGTGACAGTAGCAAGCGTGATGATTGGTGATGACGACGTAGACCCATTGTACGTACCTGGGGCAACTACCACCCCAATACTCGGACATCTCTTGAGTGTTTGTTTGTTTGCATATCCTTTACAGGACATCGCTGTCAACATCAGCATCTTTCAGCTGATTGTTGATTTCTTGGCAAGATTATGCTCAGTAGTTTGCCATTGCTTTCTGGGCGGCCGGCTCACATACCCCGTAAGTTACCGACGCGATTCGAACCACTGCTGATTCTCACCGTCGTCACGTTACTTACGAGAGTATACGAGATTACGGAGAAAAGTCGCTAACCTCTAGGCATGGAAGCCGGCTCTGTTGAGTGGGGCAAAGCATATTTTGGCGTGTCTTGAGAGCGGTGATGTCGATTCTAGAATGTCTGTATTTTTTTCTACTTCATTCACGGTGTCAGAGATTACATAACATATCATCTCCACTACCCCAGTGATAGATACATTTTGTTAACTGCGCTCGCTCGCTTTGAATTGAAAGTCCATACACCTGCTACTACTTCTAGAGTACTGGACTGATCTTTGCATGTGAATTAGCTTTCCTTACTACCCGTGTCCCTCGCCACCAAGTGAACCCACTTCCAACTTCAGAGGTACTTATAATTTAAGCCCCAAAGTCAGGGACGAGAAGTCAACATTTTAGTCCTACTGACCGGAGTATGGGTTGAACTAACCACCTCGGCATCAGCATACCGGATGTTTAAGAACGAGTGCTTGTATCCATTCGGTCATGCTGACCCCTATAGATACACTTGAAGCTAGTATATCAGTTCTCCCGCCCTCACGCACCCGTGCATTGCCGGGACTAGATCCACACACACACCCGTGCATTGCCGGGACTAGATCCACACACACACCCGTGCATTGCCGGGACTAGATCCACACACACACCCGTGCATTGCCGGGACTAGATCCACACACCCACCCGAGCATTTACGGCCTCACAGATGTCAACTACTCATTTTATAGCCACCTGTTGTCAAATTTCGGGAGCCTGGACTGAGAGACCAGTAAACAGTAATGACATTACTTACAACGATCACATGTAATACGAAGGTTGTTTTCTTATTCTTGTCCATGGCGCGTGGCATTGGTATTTAGTCTGCCCACAGCTTTCTATCTCTTGTGTTGCGATTCATTCTGATACTGATGCTGCCCCTTGCCGTAGTGTCCAACATCTTCTCTCCTGATCTCCACCTACCTCCCTTCCCCTCTTGCTTTCCAGTTGTGACGAGATACTCCCGCTTTCCCGTTTTCTCCTGACATGCCCAAAGTTAGTGGACTGCCATCTTCTGATGCGAGTAACTTTTTCTTGGTGAGTTAATTTCTGTCAAGATATCTTCATTGGACCTTCTATCCGTCCACGCTGTTCTCATCATTCTTCAACAAAAACCACATCTCCACAGCTTCCACATAATCCTCCACTTGTCTGCTAATTGGCCGTGATTGACTTCCGAACGTTAGTATTGGCTCATTATAGCTCTTGAGAACTTTCCTCACCCCGTTTCACAAAGATACATTGTAGAGAATATTTTTCATCTTGTTACAAAGGTTGTATCTGTATGTACAGTTTGGCGTAGTCAGGGATTTGGTCATGTTATGAGAAGGGTTCTAAACACATCTTCGGGCGATTTGGAAGCAGACTGCCTTGCGTTGGTTTCCATACAATAGTATTGAGTGCCGCTCGTTCAGAAAGCAATAACAACTACTGAACGTAAAGTTTAATAGGAATCACAAGCAGCCAAAAAATGGCGGAGTTAACTGCTACGTCCTGTAAAAGATATGCAACTAATTTTAACGATAAGAGCATTAAACTGGAAGACTTAATGACAGCTTGCAAAATTCATGGGAAAAGAGCAAAGGAAAGGCGAGTGATACAGACCTGGAAGGCTTGGCCGCAGGGCACGGTCGTGACAAGAACACAGACCTGACCCAAGACTGGTGTGATATGTCCAACCATGAACGCAGATGCTTATCAGCACGACATATGATGATGATATATCTGTCTGGCTTCTCCCTCTCCAGAGGGGGTAGGGGCGGCTGGGAAAGCGATCTATAGGCGCTCCGAATTTTCAGCACCAGAATGTTCTAAAACAACCTGTAAGAATAAATGCAAACCCACACCCCTGGGAACAGTCATTTGAGATTATGCTGAATTAATGTAGGATTAGATCTTTCTCGATGAAAGTAAACTTATCATGCGTGTTTCCCATGTAGATGGCTCACTTGTAGAAATGTAATAGCTCTGATGAGGATCGTATCACGCACGGGGAATCTGGCTCCCGCCGCCGTTTCTGTTAGATGTGCGTTTGAATACATGTGGGTTACTTTGACATATTTTTGCTACAGTGGGCTGTGTTGTTTACCCTTCGCGTTATGCCCGTCTTTCATTGTTGTTGTTGTTGTTGTTGCAGAAGTTGATACAGCTAGCCTAAGATAAAATAATGGAACTAAGTATATAAAGAATGTTTACAATAAGTAGATAAATCAAGGTTGAGATAAGCTGGCTGAGAATGCAATAATGTCGGGACAGAGCTAGGCTGAGATGCAATAATGTCGAGATTAAGTAACATAATGTAGATCAGTGTTTAAATAGATAATGTAAGGTTGAGTCAAGGATAAAACAGTGTTCAAAAAAAAGTAGATAAAGCTAGCTGAGATACAGTAATGATGGGATAGAACTAGGCTGAGATACAGTAATGTTGGGATAGAACTAGGCTGAGATACAGTAATGATGGGATAGAACTAGGCTGAGATACAGTAATGATGGGATAGAACTAGGCTGAGGTGCAGTAATGTTGGGATAGAGGGGGGGGGGCTGAGTGGTCTCGAGGTATGGTGTCCGCCTCGAGTGCTGGAGGTCCCGGGTTCAGGCCCCGGTGAGGACCGGGATTTATTTTAAAAATCTACCTGGACTTCCAGTAATTTCCCCTGGTCTCTGGGTAGTGAGATCGGACGCCCGTGTGTATTGTTGCGCACGTAAAAAATCCCTTGGCAGTTGGAAATCGAAAAAGAGTAGCCTAACGGTGTTGCCCGGGCAAAATTTCGAGTTAAAAATCTACCCAAAGCATTTCAGGATCCTCGCCGATGCAACGGAGTTCGTGCATTGAGCTGAGTTTCTCCAAACTCAGGTTTGGGTTAGGAGGAAAACAGAGCACTTAACCGTGTGCCGTGATGTTGATCCAACGACTAAAACTAAACTAAATGTTGGGATAGAGCTAGGCTGAGATGCAGTCATTTTAGGACAGAGCTAGACTGAGATGCAATATTGTTGTGACAGAGCTAGACTGAGATGCAGTAATGTTGGGACAGGTCTAGACTGAGATGCAGTAATGTTGGGACAGGGCTAGACTGAGATGCAATAATGTCAGGATTAAGTAGATAACTTAATGTAATCAGTGTTTAAGCAGGTAAAGCAAGGTTGAGATCAGTGGATATAAAATTATAAAATGTTGAAACTAAGTAGATAAAGCATAGTTGAGAAAAATAGATAGAAAAATTATATATATATATATATGCTTTATCTACTTCATTTCTTATTTTCTCTCTTCTTGATACATTGATTATTCTTCTCAGCGATCTCATTTCTGCTGTGATTTTTCTTTTCTCTCTTTCTGTCATTGTCCAGTTTTGGCAGAGTTGGTAGGAAGATTGTGTTTTAGAGTGCTTTCTTAGTAACTATTGATACACGTTTGCTCTTTAGTATTGGTGCTATTTGTCCAGTGAGTTGATTTGCCTTATTGCATCTATTTTCAATCTCGTTTTCTGATTTTCCGTTTGATGATATTATACTTCCTACGTGCTTGAAGCTCTTTACTTGTTTCAGGGGGTGTTCTTTTAGATGAATCTTTGTTGTTTTGTCTTCTTTGGTTATAGTCATTACCTCTGTTTTACTTGTGCTAATTTTCATGTTATGTTCCCTGCACACTTCGTTTAGCTTATTCATGTGGTCTTGTAATTCTGTTTCTGATTTTCTATTAGTGCTTGATCGTCCGCACATAGGAGCTCTTTAATAGTGTAATTTACCGTTGGTTCTTCTTCTGTGTTCTGTTCATCATACGGTGTTCTTTCTATCTCTTTTTGGCTGGTTTCTCTACATATGCTGTCCATATAGGTTATGAACAAGAGAAGGGACAGGACACAACCTTGTCACATTCCGGATCTTATTGTGAAGGGTTCTGAGTGCCCTCCATTTGTTTTCACAATGCGTTCACTGTTGTATAAGCTTCTACATAAGTTTGTTATAATGTGTACTCACTTCATATCATTTAAGGATTTCCCACAGAATTATAGATATCAGCATGTAATGATACAGTTGTTAATAGGAGTTGTCTTCTTGCAGACATAACATGGGCTTGATTCCAACAAAACGTTCTTTGGGCCTGGCAAACAAGATTACAGCAACCTCATTTTGCAGGTGAGTAGTTAGTCATTGACATGAATAAGGCAGTTGGCTGCTATTTCTTCTTTCAGTTCAAGACAGATGAGGGCGTGGTTTATATATGCAGCATCCACAACACCTGATCTCTTGATGAGTTCTAACAAGCACCTAACCTGCTTAGATCAGGGCTTAAATAAAAACTTGAAAGTTGGGTGCTTATTTCTTCTTTCGGTTCAAGACAGACAAGGGCATGGCTTATTTGTGCACCATCCACAACACCTTATCTCTTAATTAGTTCTAACAAGCACCTAATCTGCTTAGGTCAGGGCTTAAATAAAAACTTGGAAAATCATTCACATATTAAAAATCCTAGGCAGTTTGTAATTGAAAAGAGTAGGCCCCAATAGACTATTGCCCAAGCTGTTTCAGATTGACAATACCTTCCCATAAAGTGAACACTTTATTGCTCATGTGATTCTAGTAAACACAGGTCTCCCTCTGTGATATGGAATTCTCTCTGCCAAGATTGTAGTTTGTCCAACAGACATAGACAAATTTTGTACCTGCAACAAAATAGAAGGAATAAAATGGTATGACAGAATCACCATCATGGAGAGAATAAGACAAATACCAGTGAACCAAGAGGCGAAGAAGAGATGCTGATATTAAGTAGGGCATACATTGAGAAAACCTGAGGATGAAGATTTTAAAATTATTTATTCTGGAGGTGAAGATCGACAAAGGGGAGTGACAATTATTTTGGATCGGAAAACATCAAAATCTGTTCAAGGATATTGGGCCATGTCGGACAGAGTTCTGCTAGTTAAATTAAGTGGCAGACCTTTTAACATAAATGTTATTCAAGTATATGCCCCAACAGGAGAATCCAGTGAAGATTGTGTAGAGGAATTTTATAATGACATAGAGTCTGCCTTAAAGAAATGTAAAAAAAAACATCATATTAGCGGACTTCAATGCAAAAGTATGAAATCAAGATTATAGATACACAGTAGGAAACTATGGTCTAGGAGAGAGAAATGAAAGAGGATACAGACTCGTAGAGTGGGCAAAAGAACAGGAAATGATTGTAGGAAACACCTGGTTTAAGCAACACCCTAGAAGATTATGGACATGGAGGAGTCCTAATAACAGGATTAGAAACCAGATTGGCTATATTCTGATTAGCAGAAGATTTAGAAACGTGTTAACAATAGCAAAAACAGTTCCCAGTGCTGATTGTTATAGTGACCACAGATTACTTACAGGAACATTGAGGATAAAGTTGAAGAAAGTCAAGTATAATAACAGGAAACACTAAATATGATTTGTGTACATTGAGTAATGACAAGGAAATACAAAACAAATTCAACATTGATGTACAGAACAGATTTGATATATTGTGTGATCTAGAGATCCTATTCCAGGATGTAGATGGGAAATGTTGAAGAATTCAATCAGTTTGGCTGCAGAATCAACTATTCCAAAATTAAAGAAGGTGAGCTGTAAGAAATGTATGACTGAAGAAATTCTACGCCTGATGGAAACAAGAAGACTCAACAAAAATAATTCTGCCAAATATGAAGAAATCCACAGACAAGTCAGAATATTATGTAAGGAGGCAAAAGAAGCATGGCTTGAGGAAAAGTGCTTAGAAATTGAAAAACAACACAACAGTCAAAATACCAAATTAGTGCACAAAAGAATTCAGGAACTTACTAATAAAAGAACAAGTACATCAACAGGCTGTCTAAAATCTAAAGGTGGCACAATCATAATAGAAAAAGATCAGATTATACATGTATGGACAGATTATGTGAAAAACCTTTATGAGGATAACAGAGAGGAACAGTATGATATTAGATTTAATAATGAAGGACCACCAATTTTGAAGATGGAGGTTCAAAATATTCTTAAGCATATGAAAGCTGGCAAGGCCCCCCGGTGCAGATAACATCACAGCAGAAATTAAAGCTTTAGAAAAATATGGACTAGATCAAGTCACCAGACTGCTGAACACATTATATGATACTGAAGATATACCTTCTGAATTATGTAACTCTGTATTTATTGCAATCCCAAAGAAATCAGGAGCCTTGGAATGTGATCAACATAGAACAATTAGTATAATGAATAACATCACACAGATATTGCTACGAATTATCATGCAAAGAGTGAGGAAGAAATTACAACCTGAAATAGGGGAAGAACAATGTGGGTTTGTAGAAGGAAAGGGTACAGTAAATGCTGTGTATATGTTGCGAACAGTTATTGAACAGAAGAGATGTAGAATCAGTATGGATAATATGGGAGGATATGGATGAGATGCACTGGATAACTACGGATAGGAGGGCCTGGAATGAGTCAGTTTAAGGACCTACACCCTTATGGAGAATATAGGGTAAAAAAGAAGAAGAAGCAGCAGCTAAGATTCTCCTTGTGGTTTTTTTTTGAAGACATAATTAATGTAATAGTTGCGTGCGGCAGACAGGAGTCTGCTAATTATATCTTAAAGACTAACAGAAGCAGCAGTATTGACACAGCACACCCAGCTTCTTACATAAGCTCCGGTTCTGGTGACTGAGAGGTCTCGCTGACCATGATTCTTAAAGCATCTTCTTTCATTGCTGTGTTCAATAGTGGCTTCGTTTCCTGGTGATCCAGTTTCTTAGTGGCCATGATATAGCACACAGAGAACTGGATTACAATTTTGGGCTGCAGGTACTGTGAGGCTATTGGTAATATTTTACAAATTAAAAGTTTATTAAAAACAATTATATATTTTTATGTATAGCTATTGTTGGCAGAGAACACCATCATCAAGTTAAATGCATTGCATTATTTCACAAAGTCTGTGGCTCAGTACATCTGACTTCAGCAAGCAATTTTTCTTTTCTTAGCATTTGATTTCCCACAGTCTGCCTACAAGGCAGCATGTTTGTGTGTTTTTTCATCTGGTTCCTATACCCTGGCCTGTCCAACATGGGAGACCCTAATCAGTAGCTGCATTAATGTTGGCATAGTTCTTGAGTCATTGGAACATGCCAGCCCTTCTATCACTCCAAGATGGATACACAGCATGGAAATAGGCAGGTGGACTGGTGAGAGCTTGAAGAGCTGAATTGTCTCCGGGTGTGGTTAGCTATTTCAATATTTGAATTTGCAGGACCTGGTTTCATCGCTCAGCTACTGAGTTAGTGTTTGGTGCGACACTGAATTTATCTAAATGCTTTCAGTTTGTATCCATGGTGGCTGTGTTGTGATGTGAGATTCAGAAAATGTCAGACGGCAAGTTACTGGTACTTTGGTGGCTGCCTTATGCAACAATGCATGTATGGGCTGCTTGTGTTTTTGTGGACTGCAGTCTTCTCCGACAGTGAACTGTATATTCAAGTGATGGACAGCTTATTGTCAGTGTTCTGGTGATTTGGTCTTTTTGAAGCTACTGTTTCAATTACGAGTTCACATGGGACAACGATGAGCATTTCATGTGGTTTTCTCTGGCACGTGAATGGAACAATTATGGTGTAACCCGTTGCTATGAAGTTCGAACTGTACGACTTCAACTGTGACTACACAACAGAGGGAATTTGTATAGTACAATTTTTGCATATGCAGCCACAGAGAAACAAGTAAATGTAATGTTTCAGAAAAGTCCCATTTGTCCTTTAAAGTAATTCTAGAATGCAAAACACCCATCTTGTTCTACTTGTATGCTTATTGTCATTAAGAACAAGATAATAATAATTATTATGTAGCCATCTAGTAATTGAATTTTGTATACTTTTGACATCAATTACGTCAATATTTTATTGTGTAATATTTACCTTATAACGAGATTGAGAATGAATGTTGTAGGCAAGATGAAAGATCAGAAGGGTTTGTGTACCAAATTATTAACCCTTTGAAACGTTTGTTCATTTGCTTCTTTGCCATTTCCTAGATCAGCATTGCACTGTAAATATTCTTTGTTTCACAATGCCTAGTTGGTCATGCATCACAGCTTCCTTTGTCGAGGCCCTGTCATCATTTGGACCTGACATTCTCAAATTTATCTTTGCTTTCAATTTCTTTGCTGTCTGTTGTATTCTCTAAATTAAATTTGTTTTCATGAACGAGGTCTTGTTGTCATTTGAATCCGACAGCTTAAAATTTCTGCAAGCGCTCAGTCTTTTATATTCTCTAATTTCAACATAATTTCCTTTTCGTTTATGAGTGGCCACCAATACTTATGATCTATATTTCAATTTGCCATTTTAAACTTACTGTTTTACAACGAGATGTTATTTTACCACTTAACTGTGTTTGCGATTATGTTTACGTGAAATTTGCTGCTGTTTCATTGTTGACACATTCAGACTACATAAACTGTGAATGGATGCATCATAAAACATACCTGCAGCCATCATTGTCAGAAGTTATTTCTCCTGCACGCTCCTGAGTGTATTTATTTTATCTTTGTAGGCGAAGACTCCCTGTACTGATGGTGCGCAACCACATGGCCGAAACGCTAAAAGCAGCAACAACTTTCATTGAGCAGGGGCGTATCCTTTTAATGTATGTTAGTTGTGGGGTGGAAGTATGTACAGTGCTTTGTGTGTTTGTTTTGAGATATCCGGGTGTGTTTTTTTGGGGGTTGATGTGTATGTATGGACTGATGTTTATATGGGGACTGAGAAGTATGTGGGGGACTGGTGTGAGTTTGGGAACTTGTGTGTGTATGAAAACTGGTATGTGTGTGAGAACTGGTATGTATATGGAAATTGGTATATGTGTGTGAACTTGTATGTATGTGGGAACTTGTATGTATGTGGGAACTTGTATGTATATGGGAACTTGTATGTGTGTGGGAACTGGTATGACCAAAGATCAGCAAGAATGTTGTAGAGGTGTGTGATCACCCAGGCAGACAGAAAAGGGTTTGAAAACAGATGTGAAAATTGTACAATAGCTTGTAAAGTTTACCTTGTGAGATGTAGCATTAATAATCATGTTTCTATTCTGGGGTAGACTAGATACCATAGGTTCTGTTTTGGACATTTGTATACTCACTTTTATTTGTTGAGGTCTTTTAATGGTTAACAAAGGTAATAATTGGATAGGGGTAATGAATAATTAATGTTCATGTAGGTTATTTGTAGTGTACATATTCAAGTCGAAGTTAAAAGAGAGTAACAAGTAAAGCTTGTCTTATAGTAGATTCTGACAAAAGGGGTGTGAAGTGTTAGGCCTTCACATATTCTAGGTAATGAGGTAGGGTGACCATGTCTCTTCCTCGTTACTGTTTCTTTCTAGACAATTGTGGTCTGGTACCGATTTGGATGAGGCTGGGCTGATCCCAGAGCTGTACTTGTCAGAAAAATGATCCTGCCTCTGCTGGGGATTGCTTTTAGACCTCTGTCTTGGCAGGAAAGTACACAAGCAAATGTAACATAAAAGGGTACATATTCATAATTAAGCATGGCCATGCATTTTTTTCTGTTTGTTGATAATTATCGTCTGCAAGTTTAATTTTGCTTGTTTTACATTTCTGCTGTGGAATCCATCCACATATTTTGATTAATCTTAGTTTAAGAATGTAGTAGGATGTCATCTTCCTATGATAATCTGTCCTTGCTGTGTAAGCTGTTAATTCTGCATCATGTCTCTTTCCACGATTATCTTTGCATGTCTGGATCTTGTACATGTGGTTAGTGTTAGCATATCTTTTAAAGTTAAGTGGAATAATAATGTCCCGTGGGGTCTGGATGCAAGGGAAACAACTTCACGAAGTGTAAGTAAATCGGAGCTATCTCCCTTCTTTGGCCGCGGTGAGAGATGTGGAGAGGAAAGTGAAATTGCTGCTTTTCCGTATTGGCAGTGAACATTAGAAGGTCGAAACAATTGAACTTAAATGTTACAGACAAATTCTTAGAATGTCGTGGATAAAGAAGAAATGAAATGCAAGATCTGAAGAGCATTGAAGTTGAATTTCCCATTTCCTGGGTTCTATCCCATATGGCACAGTGCTCTCTGCGCAGGGTTTCCTTCTGAAAGCATAGCACAGTGCACAAACTCCACAGCTCTAGCGACGACCCCAAGGAATCCCCAGATAAAATTACACGCATGAACTGAACGATGTGGCCAGAAATGGAACCCACTATCTTTGGAACGTGAGGCAGGTGTCAATAACCACTTCGCCACAGAGACTTCTTCATAAGCTAAAATATTTGCTCCAAATTAACTGTCATAGTGACTTTGAAAGTATGCTGACAGCAGGCCTGGGTCCTCAAGAAAGGGCAGGGACTGAAAGTGTAACTAGCAAAAGATCAAGACTATTTCCAACAAGCCAAGATGAGAGAGAAGGAGATAATGAAACAGGCTTGCTACATGATCATGAGTGGATTATTGTCATCAATGTTATAATTTGACACCGGGAGTTCATGAGAACCAGCAGGCTACTGTGATTAACAGATCTAATCAAGCCACTGTAAATAAAAGATTAATAAAGTCACAATAATCATATGATCTAATCAAGCCACTCAACATTGGTATAGGTACCTCTACATCTCAGGGTGAGCTTGAGAGCAACAGAGATGTGATTCCTGAGGTGAATGTTGCAAATTCCTTGGACTGTAAGAATACCTAAGCCATGATTGCCGGGAAGAGGCCAATGAAAGTTGAACATTATATACAGCTATAAGGAGGATTCTAACAGTGTTCTGTGGTAATACAATAAGAAGATAGGCATGGGAAACATCACAGCGACTGAAAATATCAGCAGGAAAAGAGGCAGACCAAGAGAAGCGACGCTGAAAGTAATGAGAGTGTGGCATGGAGTACTATCATCAGCAGAGTTAGTCCAGAACACAAAGGACTGAGATCTGTGGAGAGGCATGAACAACCATGCTGGTTGGCAGGACACATGATGATGATGACAGCACCGCAGTCAACCCAGCCTCATACACATGGGTACCAGACAACTGTCAGAATGTTCCATGAATTGTCTGGGAAGGGAATGTGATGAAGGGAACTGGCCACCGCAACTCATGTTCTAGAATATATGAAAGCTTAACACTTCTAACCCCAGCTCATGTCACGTTCTAGAATATATGAAAGCTTAACACTTCACACCCCAGCTCATGTCATGTTCTAGAATATATGAAAGCTTAACACTTCAAACCCCAGTTTATGTCATGTTCTAGAATATATGAAAGCTTAACACTTCAAACCCCAGCACATGTCATGTTCTAGAATATATGAAAGCTTAACACTTCACACCCCCAGCTCATGTCATGTTCTAGAATATATGAAAGCTTAACACTTCACACCCCCAGCTCATGTCATGTTCTAGAATATATGAAAGCTTAACACTTCACACCCCCAGCTCATGTCACATTCTAGAATATATGAAAGCTTAACACTTCACACCCCAGCTCATGTCACGTTCTAGAATATATGAAAGCTTCAACACTTCAAACCCCAGCTCATGTCATGTTCTAGAATATATGAAAGCTTAACACTTCACACCCCCAGCTCATGTCACGTTCTAGAATATATGAAAGCTTAACACTTCACACCCCAGCGGCAGTAACTTCTATGAAGTTACTATTTCTTTTTTGTTTTTCAAAAACACTTTTCTGTGGGCCATATTATTTCTATGTTACCATGGCTTGCAGTTTACTGTGAACTATATTATATGCATGTTATTTTAGCTGCACTGTATTTTATGCTATATTCTATTTATGTTAGTATTGTTTCCAGCCTATTGTGAACAACAGTCCATGTTATGGCTTGCACATTGTTGTGAACTATTTTATGTATAAGTCACTGCAACTTGCAAAATGTGGGCTGTTTTATATCCATATTATTATAACTTCAGTGTGTTAGATCCATGTTGTGATAACATCCAACCATGATTAAACAATATTATAGCTTGTAGTGAACAGCAGATATGAACTGTCCACTGGTATGTTTTTTCTTAACCACAAGTAGATGTGAGAGTGGGTCCTACTGTCATTGATGACCCTGCCTACCTTGTCACAAGGTAAGTGTTAATTTAGTTAATAAAAAAGTAATCTGATTGTTAAAAAATATTTTTTGTGGCCTTTGCAGTGATGTTGATATTGTGATTACCTTCAGGTTGGTGTTCTAAGCAATTTTACGTTCATTAGTTTGTCATTGCTTTCTGAATGAGAAGTCAACATTTAAGTCTAACTGACCAGTGTGTGGAATGAACCCACTGCCACACTGTCAGTACACATGAAGTTTAAGTTAGATAATCTAGATAATCCGATAGTGGAGCCATAATAGCATAGTGGTTCACATGTGGATTGGCGTCGCAGACAGCTGAGCACATACTCCAAGACTGCCCATATTACAACATGTCTAGGCAAACCTTCTGTCTTAGACGACAGTGGAAGATAAACTCTATAGGCCGCTGAGTGAACTAAAAAAGACAGTTAAATTCATACAAGAGACAACATTGCAGTTATAGACATATTTCAAGCAAACAAAAGAAGAAGAAGAAGCATAGTGGTTAGTAACATGCTTACTAAAACAGTAAGTGAAGGCCCCTTTTCATGCAGGTTGGCTATATGGTGCTGATCTTTAGACAAATGGCACTTGATGGGTGATTTTATCAGTATCACATAGGCTGCCTTTACTGTCCATTGGTATCCATTTTAGACTAGGGGCCCAGGTCAGTAAGCATGACCACCAAATTGATTTTCTGTTGAGTTCTACTCTAGACTTGGCCCTGTCTTATAAAATGGGCCTCGGGCAATTGTTTGGGAAGAGAAGACTGGAAGGAAGGGAACACCCTTTTTTAATATAATGTGGCCTAGAATATGTGAAGGCACAACACCTCATGCCCCAGCAGCAGTAGTTGCCATGCAGCTGTTGTTAATCCAATAACAGACATTGTATGAAGAAGTGGGCGGAGAAAGGAACTGGACACACCTTCTCATTATAGAACACAGTGGCCTGAAGTATAAACAGGGTTTTGAAAGGCTAGAAGATCGCCTGGGTTTGAACCCATATGACTTAAGTCTCTTTCCACAGGGTGGCCTTCCGAAAGCATCGCACAAAGCACAAACTCCTTAGCCCCAGCGACAACCCTAAGGAGTCTAAGATAAAATAGCACACATGGGTTGAATGTTGTAGCCCAGAATCACACCCATAGCCTGTGGAGCACGGCAGGCGGCATAAGCACTTTGCCATGGAGACTCCCTGGCCTAAAGTCTGTGAAGGCCTAAGAATTCACACCCCAACAGCAATTATTGCCATGGGGATATCCTTAATCCAATTGCAGACACTGTGATGGGAGTGTGAAGTGATACATGGTTATCTTCATCTCTGGATCTGTTACATGTGGTTAATGTTAGAGCTTATCTGTTCAAGATAGGAAGGGAAAGTGCAGTTCAGTGTGGGTAATGAATTCAAGGGAAATAACTCCACTATGTGTCACAGAACAGAAGCAATCTCCTTTCGTTGGATAGGGTTAGACCTGGGGATAGGAAGGAAACACAGTGGGTTTCACGATTGTGAGTTTTAAATTATGGAAGGTTTATAAGTATGTTTTATTTTCAACTGTAATTCAAAAGGTACTGGGTTAAATTCCTGTTGATGAGATCCAAGATGTTTTACACATAATCTGATGATGCCATATACCAGTTGATGTGTGACTCCAGGATAGGATGTCCATTTACAGACAATGATAATTGTACGCCCATTTAGAAAGACGAATTGAGGCCCTGGAGATGTGGATATACAGATGAATATGTCGTATTTGATGGGGAGGAAAAAAAATCAAATACAGAGGTTCTAGAAAAACTGGGAATGAAAAGAGAGTTGATGAAAGAAATAAGTGAAATATTTTGGCCATAAAACTCTCTTATAAAAACATACTGGAGGGCAAGGTTGAAGGCAAGCAAACAAAAGGTGAACAATGATATAAGTGGGATTATAACATCAAGAGATGGACAAACAGCTATCTGACAAAATGTACAGTCAGGGCGAGAGACAGACAGTGATGGAGATCCATTGCATCGCATCCATCCTTCATTGTGGAGTCGGCTCCTGATTATTTGAATACAACTAGCAACAGAAGTTATAATCCTCCTTGTGTAGAATGTTTGGTTTTTATCCTGATATATTGACACTTAATGATTATTATCATTACAGATATGCTTAAAGATTGTAAACATTCATTATGACTGGAGTAAATTAAAATGAAAACATGGAATTATCATATGATTTCAGGAGCATGGAGGACTTTGTGTCATGGAAGGACACATCAAAGATCAAAAAGCAAGTTCAGGAATACAATGATATTGTAAGTTTTTATATAATTGTCAGTGTTGCTTCTGAGTGTGTCATTTCCCCATTGATTACATTTTCTGTGTATTTTTTGTGATATAAATTTTATGGGATAGATGGAGTGGGGAGAGTGATTTTGTATGTATTCATGTTTGTGTTAATGCTTCTGAATTAACAGAATAGAATAAATTATGCATGTAAATATGTACATCTGTACTTGTTAATGTTAAAAACATTTAGTTTATTGACATTTATTTGATATATCTTTTGCCAGGTAAGTATCCCATGTTAAAAAATCGGTAACAATTAAGTGCATATTTAGTCAAAAATATAATTTGAAATGTTTTTATTTTCCCCAGAGAGATGACTTTGATTTGGCCTAAAACTCTTCCTGGCTTCACCTGTTGGATTCAAGTATTCACACAGATTGTAAATAAAGTGTTATACAGGCTAAATAAAGTTTCACAACTTATGTAAAGTTTTTGTTTTCTGTGTTTGCTTGCAACTGTTCTCCTTGTATTTGTGAAGATCTTTTTTCTGTTATCTTTATTTAAAGAGCTGTGTAGTGGATAGTACCAGCACAGTTGTGCCATTACTGTTTTTTCCCCCCAGGCAATAAAGAGTCCAGTCTAATAAATTGGGTAACAGATTTATCGTGGAAGGAAAAGTGTTAAAGGAAGCGGCTCATAGCACCTTATTATAAATTAATGTTAGTGAGGGATTATATGGAAACTGCAGAGGTGTGGCTTTACAGAAGAATGATGAGAACATCATTTATAGATGAAAAGCTTAATGAAGATATCTTGACAGAAGTTAACTTGCAAAGAACTGGTTACCCACATGAGAGGAAAACAATCTACATTCCTTGAATGCATCATAAGAAGGGGAAAGTAGAAATACATCATGAAGGAGAAGATTGGGGGGGGGGGGGGGGGGTACACACACACCGAGAGAAAATTTACTAGATAGTTTTATATCATGGCATGGAGGAACATTTGTATCAGGAAAAGATTAGCAGTAGAAAAGGTTGTGACTAGGTATTATAACCAACTCCACACAATATGGACTAAAAGCACACCTTACACCATATGGCAGAACTATGGTGGAATTAACTTGTATGTATGAAAGCTAGAAGAGTACGGATAGGCTAGTATAGCCACCTCATTATGGTTGATTGCAGTTGGAACTCCAACTACTACATACAGGTCAAGAAGATTCAGGATGTAAGTTCCAAGACAAGTTATAATTTGTTAGGAGGGTGGCCTCACAGACTGGATGTTACACTGAAACTAAGCAAATGGGAGGCTAATGTGAAACTATGGTGAGACTTCACAAATTTGAGGCTAAATTAAGACACAGGTGAATGAATAATAGTCTGTAAGGTCTGTTAGTTACTCTAAAGCATCATAATTGTTTTCCTAATTGCATGATGGCCTCAGGTGCTTTCAGTTTCCGTATTGGAAGAATACATCTGCTGTCTTATTGTTAGCATAATTTCTCACAGTAGGTATTTTATTTTAACACACTTTATTGAAAAATAAAGCAACATTCCTGGAACAAACTGTCGAACTTTAACATCAATATTAATAAACATTTTGTGTCTTACTGCAGCAATGATATGAAATTACAACAGAACTTTAAAATGCTGCATTAAAAAAAAAAAGCAACAACCCACAACTTATATAATAGAATTTAACACAAATCACAATTTCGAAATTAAAAAATTGTCAAAAGTTAACCAGTCTGCGAGAGATGAGATTATTCCAAGTAAAAATGAATTATTTTGTTAGAAAAATTAAGATAATTCTGGCAGTCTTGGATTGGTTCTTTATGAAAGTATGTGGCTATTCCATTATTCATGTATAGAAAAAACTTTTTTGGTCATAAACAATTGAATGAAATGTTAGCAAATTTTTAAGGAAATTCCTGGTCTCAACTTCTGTGTTTTTGTGCCTGATGAAGAGAGTAGCAGTTTCCTGAAATGTTTTATTGTGATTGAGTAGGTCAGATTTGCCTATTATCATCAGTGCCATGCCAGGATAACACAGAGAACATGTTCCACTAGAACCATCTGTTTTCTGTGTCCTTGATAAGTCAAACTGCTGACCGCCTTCCATGTCATTCTGCAATTCCACCATTCATTTTCTACCTCAGTTGACCTCAGGGTCAAATACTCATGTTTTCACTGGTTGTCACAACTTTCTCCAAACTCTCATTTCATAATCCATTGAAACTGACATTCTAGTTACTTCTTATTGTAAAGTGATGGATTGCCTATTTTTGAATTTGCCTCCTACAATACTTGGACACTGTTCTTTGCTGTCTATGGGATTCTTAGCAATACATGAAAGCATATATCACTGGCCTCTAGTTTCTATCCAACCTCACTATTACACAGGTATACTAAATGGTCTGAAGAACTGCAATAATAATACAAATTGTTATGTACTAAATGAGTTCAAGATGCTAACAGTACCAAATATGTAATAAATAAGTTAAAGAACAGTGTGCTAATATTAAACATCTTTTGTAATAAATGAGTTAAAGAACAGTGTGCTAATATTAAACATGGTATGTACTAAATGAGTTAAAGAAACATGCACTAATAAAAATGTTATGTACTAAATGGTTACACGATAATAATAGTATATTAATTCTGATATCGAAAGCCAAACTCATGTTTACCATTAAAAGACTGCCTTGGTCTGTTGTGTTGCTGTTGAACAACTCTTTTCACCGTTTCCATCTCTCTTTTCATCCTCATGCAGCTGCTTGTTTACAGACACCAGATCAGCCATAACTGCATCAACAAGTTTCTTACCTTCAGCTTTTCTTTGCTCAATGTCTCTTACAGATCTGGTTTGAGCTGACCTAAAGCTGCGCTTAAAGTTGTCAGTGTGTACATTCTCAGCCTTGCGGGAGTCTTCTGCCTCATTAGAATTGAAGGCGTGTTCAAAATCCTCTGAGGCAAGCTGGCAAATTTGTGAATCTGAAAGATATGTGATTGAGTCCATTGTTGATAGTTTTGGCAATGTTTTCTGCATTCCGCTAATGCCTGCTGCATTGTTTAGTACTGCTCCTGTGGTGTATTGATCATGTGATCCTGGTTTAATTGGTGGTGTGTAGAATATCCCTTGAGAAGTTGAACCAGAACTATTGGATGGTTGACTTGTTCCTTTGTGGTCTGAAAGTGGTTGAGCCAAATTCCTCTTTGATTCTTTGTTACAAACAGAGTTTGATTGCATTCCAGATGTTTCTTGCAAATCTGACAGTGAATAACAATCTAAATGATCAGATAGTTCTTGACAATTTTCCAGGTTGCACTTTTCGCTTGTATTAGGTAAACATACAGTTCTTTGTTCTGAAGTAAATGTCTCCACATTAAGGTCAGTTTTCCTGGATGTTAGATAGGGTTTTGTATCAGAACAGAAGCTGGCATTTATAGATCTCATATTTGTGATGCAATTTTTGTTATCCAAGCCCATTTCATTCTGCTTTGGAATACTTGGATCAGTTTCTGTTATGATCGTAGATATGTATGGAATAACACCAGCATACTTTTTACTTTCTCCAAAGGAGTCACTGTTCTCTAACTGACCGTCTTCAGTAGCTTGATTAGTGCCTCTGTTGGTCACAGATAATTTCAAGCTACATTTCTGGATAGAACCACTGTGTTCATTCAGCTGTCTTTCTCTAATGTTTGTGTTATGAGATGAGGATAAGAGGGGAACTAATATGTTTGCTAGCATGACTGCATATCTGATTTGTGAGGTTCTCAGCAATAATTGAACCAGATTCCAGACTTGTATCATCTGGAATCAGCCGATCATGTGACTGAGGTCCTTGTCCAAATTTATCACATGTCTGAGCATGTGGTGGAAGTGGATGGCATTTAGTGTTATCACACACATCTAGTGAAGAGTGAGCAGTCATGACATCTGTATGTATACTTGAGTTGACAATTACTCCCCCTCTATAATTTTTATTACCCAAAATCCCTTCATTTTGATTATGAAAAGTGTACTTGCACATTTCAGGATTCTCCAAACTGAACATCTCACCATGTGTTTTTTCTGCATCTGAATTTGTTAACTTGTTAACACTAGCACATTTATTGTCTTTGGATATATCCTCCTTACTGAAGTATCCACTTCTATGACAGATCTGTTCTTGACAGAAGGTGTCACTATTGTTTACTTCTTTCATATTGCTGCAAGAAGAAGGATCTATTTTACAGGCCATGTCTACAGTAGTTTCATTCATATTTTCTTCTAAGTAGAGATCGTCTTTAATCAAGGCTGTCATCATAGAACCATGAATTAATTGTACATGTTCTATTCTTTCTTGACTTATAAAATCTTTCACGACAAGATCATTAGTGGTAAATTCTTGTGTGCTTATACAAGCAAGATCTTCTTTCTCTTGATGTTGAACATTTTCCATATGATTTTCCGTGAGAGGTATCCATGGCGCAGACTGACATATTCATGACAAACTCCTGTGTTGTGGTAAATGTAAGCTCTTCCTTGTCATTGTGTTTCAACACAGAATCACTAAAAGCAGCAGTTATTCCATTAAAAGGTGCACTAACATAAGAGCTGGTGTGCACATCTGTGAGTACTATCTCAGTTGGATGGTCTAGCATATCAGTAGTGCATCTTGTAGAGTTAGTAATACTGCTACTACCTTTAAGGCAGGTCATTGCCTGTTCTGAATGATTTGCTTCAATTGTGCCTTGCTCTTCATTACTCACAGTAGAGTTTTGATTTAGTTTCTGGTTGAGGTCCATGTTTGTAAGAGAGGTGTTCATGGGTTTAGACAAGTCAGTAATGGTTTCAGCCTTGTCTTTATCCAAATCAGTATAATTGACACCTTGTATAATTTGCAAGGGAGAAGCTGATGTTAACATTTGGTTTCCCTCACTATTTGCTGCTTTATCTAGATCCTGCTGCACTTCACTCCTGATTTCTGATACAGAAGCAATATCCTTTATACCATCTTTCAACCATACTGCATGCTCTTGTTCAGAAATTTCAGAATTAGTTACTAAACTTAGTTTGTCTTGCACCTTGGCATGATCTGGCTGTTGTGGCAAAATGTGTTTTTTGCTAACCTTGGCACAATCTGGAAGATGTGACAAACTTAGTTTTTCTTGCACCGTGGCACAATCTGGAAGATGTGACAAACTTAGTTTTTCTTGCACCTGTGGCACAATCTGGAAGATGTGACAAACTTAGTTTTTCATGTACCTTGTTGTGACCTTGAAGGTATGACAAACTTAGTTCTTCACCCATCTTGTCATTATCTGGATACCAACACTGTGTTGTCGCTAGGTGGTCTCCTTCTGTGTTTTGACTGTTTTTAACATCTTTTATCACTGGAAATCCATTCTCATCCTTTTCCATTTTATCACCAGTACAACTATTCTGGCTAATGGCTATATGGTAAGAAAGTGTGTCTTCACAGTCCACATTTCTTTGTACGTCTTCTGCATCAACCACCACTACTGTATCACAAATGCCTTCGTACTGAATATGACCATCATTATGGGTTCCCAGAACCTCATGTTGGTAATGAGCCGAATCTGTGGTGTTGTAACAGAGATTTGATATATTCATTGTTGATGGGGGTTTGAACTTTGTGACCTGAGGCTGTGAGCTGAAAAGGTGATTATCACCCTTTCTCTTTAACAACCTTAATTTTGGTGATGCCCTAGTAGCATTGTTTCTTAGAGACCTACCAACAACACCAGGGCTTGACTGTTTAGTTTGGCTAAGAAAAACATTTGTGATATCCTCTATGCTCTTTGTTGTATTTTCTTGCAGGATAGAAGAAAGGTCCCTATTTATGCAATTGTCGTCATCATTATGAATGACCTTCTTATTTACTGCATCAGTATTTGCACAATTAATATCCACAATTCTCATGCATGTCATTTTAATGTCTTTTGATGCATGTTCCTCCTGTCTTGATGCTTTACAAACATTGTCTTGCTGCAGCTGTAAACAACTATCTGATTGGTTTTGAAAGGCATCATTTGACTTCTCAGCTACATTCTCAATAATATTACTCTCTTCTCTATTCCTTGCGATATTATCTGACACATCAGTATTCATATCTTCAATAATATCACCCTCTTCATTCTTCCTTGCGATATTATCTGACATATCAGTATTCACATCCTCAATAATATTACTCTCTTCTCTATTCCTTGTGATATTATCTGACACATCAGTATTCATATCCTTCAATAATATCACCCTCTTCATCTCTTCCTTGCGTTATTATCTGACATATCAGTATTCACATCCTCAATAATATTACTCTCTTCTCTCTTGCTTGTGATATTATCTGACACATCAGCATCCATATCCTCAAAATACTCATTCCGCAACAAAGTATCAGCACTTTTGAGGTTTTGTGTGCACTCCATGGCAAATGAGTTTCTGGCAAGGCTTGTGCAGTTTAGCACCGGTAGATTTCCTGACAATGTAACGCTACAAGTTTGATTGTCCTCATTGCACACTTGTAAAGCAACTGATGATTGTATATACTTCTTGTCAATCTCTGTTGTGCATAAACATGCATCAGTGTCTTGATTTTCCACATGTTGGAGTTCAGGAACCTCAGCTGCATCACATGCTCTACAATAGACAAGAAACATTATTAATATTGTTCTTCTTCCTTGGAAGCTGTGATAGCACAGGGGCTAGCAAGCATGCTTGCCGTCTTGATGGTCATTAAGTTCAAATTCTCATCAAGGTGAAAATGTAAAATTTACGTAGGCTGCCAGGCTGATAATGAAGAACAGTATGGATTTGTGGAGGGAAAGGGTACAAACAATGCAATTTATACATTATGGACACTAACAGAAAGGTCAATAGAGAAACAGAGAGACATATATTTGTGCTTCATAGATTATACTAAGGCATTTGATAAAGTAAAACATGATGAACTGATTAAAATGTTGGAAGATATCAGCATTGATGGGAAAGATCTAAGAATAATATAAAGAATATTTACTGGAACCAAGTAGCAGAAATTAAAATGAGAAATAAAGAGGGTAGTTCAATCAATCAATCAATCATGTGCCATGCCGGAAAGCGTGGGCAGTCATGACTCGCCATTTCACTCGATCACCAGTGTCGTGGATCAGCTCAGTGTTCCTGTCTCGTCCATGCCATGTGGCCAAGCCATCCAGGTATTTTCCTCTCGGTCTTCCTCTTGGTCTGTTCCCTTCGATCTTGCCAGTTCTCACTAAGTTCTCCAATCCATTTCTTCTCATAACATGTCCAAATAATTTTGACTGTCTACGTCTAATTTCTCTAATCAGTTTACGATGTTCATTTGTCTCCTGTAGTACTTGGTCATTGGTTTTTCTGTCTGTCCATGGTATTCTTTGCATTCTCCTCAGAAACCACATGAGGGTAGTTACAAACAGATAAAGCTAGGAGTACGACAGGGGTGTGTCTTGTCACCAGATCTCTTCTCCCTATATAGCAAAGTAATAATGAGAGAAATCAAAGAGATGCCAGGAATACTAATCGCAGATTATAATATAAATAATATATGCTATGCAGATGACACAGTATTGGTGGTGGATAAATCAACAGACCTACAACAATTGTTGGACACTGTAGTAACAGAGAGTGCAAGGAAAGGACTCTCTTTGAATATCAAGTTTTAGTTTAGTCGTTGGATCAACATCACGGCACATGGTTTAACCCATAAGTGCTCCGTTTTCCTCCTAACCTGAGTCTGGAGAAACTCAGCTCAATGTACGAACTCTGTTGCATCGGCGAGGATCCTGAAATACTTGAGTATTACTACAAGTACTTGAGAAGAATAAAAGTATTTGAATATCAAGAAAACAATAACAATGGTGATATCAAAGAAAATGGTGACATCCAAAATGTGACATAGAAATAGAAGGGAAAATTCTTAACCAAGTGGATAATTTTAGATACCTAGGGGCATATATAACATCAGATGGAAGATGTACAACAGAGATAAAGAGCAGAATAGGGCAAGCAAAAGCCGCATTTAAGAAAATGAAGAGTATCTTATGCAATAAATCACTATCAATGAATGTAAGAAAGAGAGTGCTGAAATGCTATGTAGAACCAGTTTTGCTGGATGGCAGTGAATCTTGGAATGTAAATGAAACAATTAAGAAGAAATTAGAAGCAACAGAGATGTGGTTCCTGAGACGAATGTTGCGAATTCCTTGGACTGCCAGAGTAACTAACAACGACTGCCTGAAAGAGGCTAATAAAACTAAAACATTATATACAACAATAAGAAAGAGACAAACATCTTTCTTCGGTCATGTGATGAGAAGAGAGGCATTGGAGAACATCGTGACAACTGGAAAGATCGAGGGGAAGAGAGGCAGAGGCAGACCAAGAGAAATGATGCTGGATGGATTGAGACGGTGGCATGGAGGAATATCAGCAGCAGAGCTGATCCAGAAAACCAAAGACTGAGATCTGTGGAGAGCCATGAACGTCTACGCCAGCTAGCTGGGCACTTGATGATGATTGATGATGATGCCAGGCTGATCCAGCATATGAACTACCTGGGGATACGGTTTGATCGAAGCCTTGCTTATAATGTGCACATAGACCAGGTGATAACAAAGGCCAAGCGGGGCTTGGCAGCGATGCGGGTGATGGTGGCAGCAAACTGTGAGCAGCGCCATCTATGTCTTCTGTACGAGGGGCTAGTCATGTCTGTTTTGGAGTATGCAATGGCGATCCTGACTCTCAGCCATAAGCAGATAGAAAGGATGGAAAGGATACAGAATGAAGCTATGCGCATTATTCTTGGATGTACAAGAGATACAGCATGCAGGGCGATGCGCTACCTTCTTGATTTTCCAACCATTGAAGAGAGAATACAAGTTTGCAGGGCACGCGCCTACCTCAGAATTAATGCAAACACAACATCCACTGCATAGTGAAATTAGGAAGGTGAAGGGCAGCAGGTTAAAAAGAGGACGGTCGTGGATGGGTCAAGCCGAAGACATTCTTCAACAGGTGTGTTCACTTGAGGACTTAGAACCTGGCGAGGAGTGGGTGCAAGTGCCAACAGGGGCGTCACTAGGGGGGTGCGGGCCGCACCGGGTGACACCATTAAGGGGTGACACCAAAATAAAAAAATTGCAAATTTGACAAAGCAGACATAGCAAAATAACAAAAATTTAACTTTGTCCGAGTTTGTCGAAGTTCTTTATTTATGTTTTACCTGAAGTATTGAAGTTATATTGTTCAATTTGTTTTCTTTCTTATGTCCTTATTAACTTTTTGACTTATTTTACAAACATTACTATATACGATTATATACGGTACAGGAACACTCGGAAGAAGACCATGGTGAAAGTCTAGAGGGGTGACACCAAGAGTTTACCGCACTGGGTGACACCAACCCCAGTGACGCCACTGAGTGCCAACAGACTTCTGCACATCCTTTTCAGTTTGCATCCAACTAGATAGAAAATGCAGACAAGAAAATCCGGCTGCTGTGGAGGCTGAAGTACAAGCGTTGATTTTCGAGAATTCGCTAGACGGTGACGCGGTCATCTACACAGATGGGTCGGTCGTCCGACATGTGAGAAGCTCATGGGCCTTTACAGCTCGGGCCGGAGGGAGAATTGTGAAGGAGGACTCTGGTGCTTTCACTGAAACCACAAGTGGCCTGACCATGGAAGTCATGGCAGTAAGTAAAGCAATAACATGGCTCGAGACACAGACATTCACTAGGGCTTGTTTCCTTAGCGACTCAATGAACATGATCAAGAGGATAGAGGAGGGGTCGATCCGAAGAGAATGGTTGCTGCCTCTGGAGCGGTCTCGGCTGGCAAAGATTAGTTTCATCTTCGGGCCAGGTCATGCGGAAGTACAAGGAAATGAGCGGGCTGACAAGCTCGCAGGTGAGGCTACTGTGGAGGGCGGACGCGCCATGGACCAGGCTGACATTCTGAATGCTCTACGAGAAGTGAGACTTTTGCGAGAACCAAGTGATGACTGTGAATCTACAACAATGGCCAGACTGCGAGAGCAGCAAATTAAAAGAGGGGTGGCCAAACAAGAACACTACGCAGGAAGCCAAAGAAGATTGATAAACCAACACAGAACTGGCGTCGTTAGCCGCTACACGCTGCGGGATTTGCTGAGGAGGGGATCCGAGCACTTATGGACTGAATGGTCTGATGTGCAACGAGGATGATCTGTCGACTAACTAACTAACTAGAACAGCCAGTGTGATATTCACTAAATCACCACTTTGGTGCAGATTGGTGTAAACAGATGTGGGGCTAGCACCATATGCCTACTATGCCCCAAGGCATGTAAAAAGGATCATTTACTCTCTTTTACTTTACTTCTGACGTGTGAGTCCTGGAAATGGTCCGTCTACAGAAAAGCTGTGGTATAAGTGCCAACATATCTAACTTTAGCACTGCATTTGTCTTGTAGTATTTTTGCTATGAGAATGTGGAAACTGGTATGTTCTGAGTGTAGTGCTCTGAACATCGCTCAACAAGATGATGATTGCGAACTTATCATGGATTTTTTGCCCAGATAATGCAGGTGTGCAGGACCATGAATAGGCATATATAGACTGCCTGCTGGTACCCTCCTGGGAGGAGAGCTATTATATAACATGGGTGATGTAGTTGAAGGCTCACTGGGGCCAGATGGAGAGTATATCTGAACAGAGCATTCATATCTGGAAAGACTGGTTCAGAATGGAGTGAGCAGATGGTTTGGACAATATGCAATGCATAGAGGAAAAGGCAGGTGAAAAACAAGGCAAGATGATAAACTTTATTGCATTGGGTTTTTATCCCATCTAGCTACGTCTCTCTTTACAGATCAACTAATCTCCTGCCAAAAGTGTCACACAGAGCACTAATTCATAGTTCCTGCAATGACTCCTAGGGGTGTAAAAAATAATGCACTCGCAACCCGAATGGCGGAGCCCAACCAAGAACCTATGATCATCTGTGCACAAGGTATAAAGCGGCAGTGGAGACTTCAGTGTCAGGTGAAATTTTAATCAAATTGCTACTCGAATTATCAGCATGGGAACTCTTCAGTGGCTTTTGTGGTGGGGTTTGGAGACTGTGAGAATTTCCTCAATGCGTTGAGTGTCATTCAGACCCTCTGTTTATTCCAAACTGAAATTATCTCTCTAGGTGTGGATCCTCTGTCTATTTTGCTGCATTCTTCAGTTGGTCTCAGAGAGCCTTCAGCACGTAACCTTGTCATAAAGTAATCCACCACATAAAGGAGCAGAAGCAGCCAGTCTATCAGCCTGCTTATTTCCTCACACAACTGCATGCCTTGGGTCTAACCGCTTGCCTACTGGGATGGAACCATGTCATCCCATCCCCTCCCAACTCGTCATGTGATACAAGAGTGAGCAATCCACATAATTTAAATACAACAACATGATTCAGGGTCAACCCTAAAGCTGAACTAGTTGAAATATACTAGCCAATCTTGCCATCTTTAGAGCTTGAACTCCAGAATACAATGTTAGCAAACTGGCACACAAATCACCATGCTATCACACTCTCACAGAAGATCATACTGCCCTTAGGCAAATAATACAGTTTTTTGGGAGTCCCCGTAGTGAAGTGGTCAAGTCGTCTGCCTCAGGCTCAGAAAGTTGTAAGTTCGATTCCGGGCCGCATCCTTTGATTCATGAGTGCATTTTTCGGAGACTCCTGAGGGTCGTCGCTAGAGCAACAGAGTTCGTGCTTTGTGCTACGCTTTCCGCGCTGCGGAAAGAGACTGAGCCATATGGGATAAAAAACCTGGTGCAATAAAGTCGACCCGGTCGACTTTTAAGCGACTTTTTTTAAATAATAAAGTTTACATTTAGTCAGGGTTAGACTTTTGAGGCCGGTCTCCCTGGCCTAGGAGTTAACATCTTTCTCCATAATCCTGTATATTCTCATGAGTAACATAACCTGTGCGAGAATCAGTAGCGGTTCTCACCACGTTGGTAACTTACGGGGTATGTGAGCCGGTTGCTCAGAAAGCAATGGCAAACTACTGAGCGTAATCTTGCCTAGTACATCAACAGCAACTGAAAAATGCTGATGTTGACTGCAACGTCCTGTAAGGGATATGCAAAAAAAGTAGACTTTGAGACAGAATGCAAGAAGAAAGGTTTTCAACCAGAAAGGCATTCTGGCCAACCAAACTTCATAAAACTGGTATACAGATTTTTAGGGATGGGAAACATTGCAATGAAAGGAGCTATTTATCCAATTTCATAATACCTTGACCTAGTACATGTAAAGTGTTATTTACATCAGTATCTATAGTGGAACCACTTTACTTTTAGTGTGACAATAGTAAGCCACGCCTGTTATACACGCCATTAAGCCATCTTGGGCTCCCTGAGCATAGTTCAAAGTGTTGAGGAAAAGTGTAAAGACCTATAAGAACATGAAGAAGAGATGATACACAATATCTACATACATGGGAATAGCTGTATGTGCAATATGAGAATGGAAAATGCTAGAGAACTATCATGATTCTGCATCACATGAAAATTCATCAAT
This sequence comes from Cepaea nemoralis, assembly GCA_014155875.1. Taxonomy (NCBI): domain Eukaryota; kingdom Metazoa; phylum Mollusca; class Gastropoda; order Stylommatophora; family Helicidae; genus Cepaea; species Cepaea nemoralis. The sequence continues at coordinate 51,058 of JACEFZ010022713.1, forward strand.
AATTTAAAAGTATCAAAACAAAGAAGAACATGAATGTAGTTAGGTATCATTAAGTAAAAATGGAAGAAGCCAGACAAGAATGCTATGTAGGGGGGGCAACGAAGAATAGTCAACCAACACAGAAATGGTGTCACCAACCGCCTCAGGCTGAGGAATTTACTGGGGAGTTTTTTGTTGTTGCACTCGCCCACTTTTAACTCAAGTGTAGTCCATCATACACACTACTTTTAGTAGCACTAGACTGAATTTTGCGCATGGACTAGCTTTCCCTTTTACCAATGTCCCTCGCCATCAGGCAAACCCACTCTGACTTCTGAGGTATTTGTAATTTACGTTCTCAAGTCAAGGGCGAGAAGTCGACATTTTAGTCCAACTGTCCAGTGCAGGGGTTGAATCCCTTACCTCGGGATCAGCACACTTATCCATTTCTTATCCATTTGGCCATGCTGCCCTCCCTACTTATGGACTGAATGATTTGATGTGCAGTGAGGATAATCTGTCAGCTAATTAACTATGTGCTTAGGCATATCCAAGATTTGATATAATTCTAATCATTACTGTAGCGTTATTACAACCAAACAAGAAAAAATAACAAAGATTCATTTAAAAGAACAACACCCTGTGAAACAAGTATTTAGGAAGTACAATATTATCAAATGGCAAATCAGAAGTTGAGATTGAAAATAGATGCTATAAGGCAAACCAACCCATTGTACAAATGGTATCAATACTAAAGAACAAACACGTAACAATAGATACTAAAAAAGAAACAACATTATACAGCACAATCTTCCTACCAACTATATGCTACCAATGCCAAACCTGGACAATGATAGAAAAAGAGAAAAGAACAATTACACCAACTGGAAATGAGATTCCTGAGAAGAATACTCAATATATCAAGAAGAGAGAAATTAAGAAATGAAGAAATCAGGATTAAAGTGGAGGTTATAGCATCACTAGATTTCATCAGTAAAGAGCAAGTTAAATGGTTTGGCCATAAAACAAGGTTACCAACTGACAGTATACCACAACAAGCAATGATGTACAGAAACAACTGAATGAGATGAAGAGGTCGACCATGTAAATGATGGACAGAGGGAATAACAGAATCTGTGGTAATCACGATACAGGAAACCCTTAAATGGGCACTCTCCTGCTGTTTATGCTTCATTTTGACACCACAAGTATAAGATGAACAAGATAATATGATATGAAAACTAGTGTTGCCAGCATCTGTGGCTTAGAGGTTAGTGAATGCATTTTCACAATTGTCCACCATAGCGGGTCAAGATTTGAAATCTACCACAGGTGATTTTGAGCAGATCACATTGCTTTGATTTTGTTGGTATGAAAGTTGGCCATTCAGAAAGCAATGGCAACCTACTGAACATAACAACTGACTAGTAAATCACAAACAGTCAATAAATTCTGGTGCTGATTTCAACGTCCTGTAAAAGTACATATAACCTTTGTTAAAAAAAAAAAAACTGAAGTGTTTAAACTAACCCCGTATAATGTAGCTGTATCTGTATCTATGCCATAATCTGACTTAGACTGGGTCATAGGTTATAGCAGTGTTCAGAAGGAAAGTCCAGTTGGACACCTGGGCCGTGAAAAGTGACTCGCTTGTGAGCACTTTTCACAGAGCATGAAAAGCGCTCAGGACGATCCGTGAAAGGATGAAGCGTCACCTTCAAGATCAGTTGGAGTTGAGCCACGGTCAAGTGTGGACCTGGTTCAGTGGCAAGTAGCTACGGCCATATATTGTGCACTACAGTAATAGTTAGATTAATAATGTTATTTGTGATTAATAGAGGACAATAGAGTATGTAAAGCAGCGCCAGTGTTGTGTGCCTGCACAGAGGAGATTCGCCTAAGGCAAATATCTTTTCGCTTTGGACACGTCAGACATCTATTCGTCCATCAAATCTCGTCCATGGCACTAATCCCAGATGAGCCCCCTTAGTGCCAAGGACGAGAATTGATGGACGAACGTGATGGCTACAATGATAAGATCACGTCCACTAAATATTGTACAATTCACATTGTCATTTATACAGACACATTTGTCAATCTTAACAATACTTAGAGTCTCAACAATTACTGTTAATTTAAATATTACTGTAGCGGAACAACCTATGGCCATCATTACTTGCCACCAAACCAGGTCTGCTATAGCTCAACTCCAACTAATCCTGAAGGTGACGCTTTATCCTTTCCTGGAGCATCCCGAGCGCTTTTCACGCTCTGTGAAAAGTTCTCACAAGCGAGTCACTTTTCACAGTCCAGGTGTCCAACTTCTGAACATTGCCATAACCTATGACCCAGTCTAAGTCATGTTATGGCAATCTAGAGTTTTGACTTTTAATAATGGATGCACCTAGAATTTTGACTTGTAGTTATGGATGTATTTAGAAGTCAAAACCATGTGGAAAACATGAATTTAAACAAATGAAATAATTACTTTGATGTGCTGGGAACTCCATCTTTGAGGCCAGTTGATCTCAGGTTTCTTGTGACACTTTCTGCTGGATATTCTCTGCCTTCTTTGCTGTTGACTTTATAATAGTAACATTTCAATAAGTAATACAAATTGTGTCATCTTAACTACGTATCTATTATAGCTTAGTAGATCTTGGTTTAGCATCATGGCAGACTGTTCAGTGTTAATTTTTTGGGTGTGTTTTCTTGCTTTGAACTCAAGCGTAGTCCATGTACATGCTACTATGATTAAGTGCACTGGACTGATTATTGCGAGTAGATTACCTTTCTCTATTGCCAATATCACTCACCACCAGATATTTCTTTGTGAAGGAAAGACTGCCACCAACTTATAATAATCCAGCCTTACTCTTCTTCTTCAGCCATACATCACGATAACCATCAGAAAATGCTCCACAGAAGGCGATATCTCTTGAATACAATACAGAATCATGGTCTCAGCTCAATAAAGGCAAAATGCCAACTGCACCTCCTAAATATAAACACATGTAGAGGCTTCATTTGTCTGCTTCACCACATGTGTAGACTAATAAAACAAGCTGCTGAACATGTGCGGGATATAGCAAGCTAAGAAAGTTATACTGACCCACTGAATTAATGCTAAACTCCAAGATGTCTGGAATTAAAGAGGACACCAATTATAGTTCAGCTCATCATGAGAATTCACACTGATGGTGTAATCATCAAAGACAGTGATTGCAACATGAAGAATAATAAGAAGAACCTTCTAGTGGAAGAGTATGGGCTGTCCACAGAAATGCCGAAAACATGCATCAGGTGATTGGGTATCCACAGGTATAAGTAACAGCTCTGCACCTGGGCAGATTATGATGCTCATCTGTCCTGATAGCCAAATACTGTTGTCACAGGCGGAGGTGACAAACCACCCTTGTGGATGTAAAATGCAAGGGATAACCATTTTATCTATCTTGCCAAGAATAAGTTTGTGCACAGGTCACACAACTGAACATTGTGGAATGACAAGTTCAAGAAATTTCGTAACGGTTCTTGGGCTGAAAAACCTATATGACATGACCAAAAAAAAAAAATAAGCAAACGGTTATTCCTAGATATAGCTAATATTATTCCACAGCACTATTAATATAACTGACGCCAAGAGACATTGAAAACAGCAAAGGGCCCTTTTAAATGCATCAATGCATATGGAATGTATAGAGCCAGTCCACATATTTGTATAGACTAGTCAGCACTCGACAGGTCAATATTGTACTGGCTGCCTGTTATTCTCAGGATATTTTATGGTATCCATTTAAGTTTGGGTCGACCTGGGAGCTCAGATCAATTTTTTTTTAAATCCACCTCAATGAGGATTCAAACACATGATCACTGGGCCAGTAGGCAAGCATGCTAGTCACTGCACTATATATAGCTCCTGCAGCTCCCACTGAGAGACAAGAATGAAACAAAAACAAGAAGGCAGAAAAGAGGTACACAAAGAAGGAAAGAAAATATTATAAACTATTATGTATATTTAACCGTTTCAAATTACATAAATATAACAAAAATGTAAAAATAGAGAAAAACTTAAAATATCAGACCTGGTCTTGTTTTTCTTGCTTTCTCAGCACGTTTGCAAGGCATTGCCAAATCTGTCTGTGTTAAATATGTATTTTGTCTGCTGATTACAAGCCAAAATATGAATTGCTGGTTAAATCAATCATTATGTGAATTCAAGGTGAACCATCTTATTATCTCTGTCTTTTCTCACTGTCATAATCACACACAGATGCATGCATACATTTTTTTTTACGGGGTGTTGCAATCAACACCAGCATTTTTCAGCTGCTGTTGATGTACTAGGCAAGTGTTACGTTCAGTATTTTGCCATTGCTTTCTGAACGACAGGCTCCCATACCAGCACGTTATAACACAACACGACACGGTCTGCTGCACAAATCGGTCGCAGCTGAGCTTCGAACGCATGGTACCCGGCTCACGAACCGCGTTCACAAGCCTTTAGCCATGGAGCCGGCTCATGCATACATACATTTAGCATAAACTAACGTTCGCTACATAACTGATGCATTCTTCTTTTTCTTCTGCCTTTTATCACTAAGTGCAGCATAGACCCTCAACCAACCTAAGCCAAGCCCTGCTGTAGATTGCTAATCTCCTGCTGCTCCCTCCATGTCCTCCCAATATCATTCATTCTGATTCTCATCTCCATGTATTTTTAGGTATCCCTCTATTTCTGTTGCTCTGTGGGTTCCGGAGAAAGAAGCTTTCTAGTTATTACTATAAACTAGGTTTTCTCTGTCTTGCACTCCGGACAAGTCTGTAGGTGCTCAGATCCTCCCCCCAACATATGTATCAGCAACTGGCAGCTGGTAGTACCAGTTCTGTGCTGGTTTATGAGATCCTTCATTCTCCTGATGTGCCTCTCATGTCTGGCTGTACCAAATCTTACTCCAGATGTCTCTCATTCTGGGCAATGATGTGGATTCATTGATGTCAAAGTCCTCTGCTCTCAACATCTCTCTAAGGGCGTTGATAATATCTGCAGGGGATGCAGAGCCAGCATGTTTATCAGCTCGTTCATTTCCGTCAATTCCTGCAAGACCCGGAATGAAGATATAGGTGACTCTACAGACAACAGACCTCTGCAGCAACTCAGTACACTGTCTATGCACAGAACCCGCCTTGACCTCAAGAATCATGCTTATTGATTAAGTTAGTATCCAAACATTGGTATAATGCTGTGATATGAAAGCCTGTGTTACTGCCAGTAACTCCACCATCATTCTGCTCGTGGTCATTGAGTAGGCACAACTGGCTTCTTGAATGGTTCAGCCTGCTGAATGTGCCGTGAATACTCACACACTTCTCTGCTGCTGTACAACAGATCTATCTGTATAGATGACCACATATCGGACTCATCTGAATGTTCTCTGATGAGCGCGGCTGACCTTTGCATTGACAGCAGCATGATACTACTCTCTGCACCCATTCCTTGCTGGGGTTGATGCTAGAAAGACTGCAGACCTGCCTGACATCTTTCGCCTGACCCATCCATGATTTACCCTTCTTTAACATGTCACCCTTTTCTCTGAATACAGATTGATGCAGAGGGTGCTGCTCATCTGCACTTATTTTCAATATGCACTGAGCCCTTCCAGATCTTGATCTTGTGGTTCATGGTCGGAAAGTCAAGGAGGTATCTCTTTGTTACACAGCATATGTTACGCGTACAGCCCAAAACAATGCGCAAAGCTTCATTTTGTATCTTTTCAAGTCTTCCAGTCTGCGTTGGGCTGACAGTGGATGGCCAGGGCATTCTATATGGGTGAAAGTACCAGTCCTTAGAACAGAAGTATTAACAGTCTTTGCTCGATATTGGTAGTTGACATAACTCTCATTGCTGACAGACCTTTACGAGCTTTTGTTAAGACATATGACTGGAGAGAATAACATAAGAAATTACAGACCTGAAAAAGACAGCATTAATAAACTTGGCAGAAATGCTCACCAAAATGTTCAAACTCAGAACAGGACATTGTAAACTCAGAGCACTCCTTCACCGAATAGATCTCACTGTCTCTGTCACTAGCAAAGAAGTACAAAAATTTACTTCAGAGCATGTCATACAAGACTGCCCAGATTTGCCCAGACAGAGAGATGATAAAAATTGGCCCAAAAGAGTGACCCTTTAAGACAAACGATCAGTGAAGACCTCAAGTGCATCACCCGGTTTTACGACCCATGTTTGAATAGACACATAGTAAATATTGACTGATGAAGAAGAAGTTGTATCATTATTCATAGAGAGGTAATATCATGGATGGATAGAAAAACCAATGAGCAAGTCTTACAAGAAATAAATGAAAACCATAAATTAATTCAATAAATTAGACATAGGTAGTGAAAATCTTTTGGGAACATTATGAGGAGAAATAAACTGGAAAATTCAGTGACAACTGGCAAGATTGATGGGAAAAGTACAGAAATAAATATTTAGATGGCTTGCCACATGGCATAATTGAGGCATGAACATAGAGTTGATCCAAGGATCTTGTGATCGTGTGAGATGACAAACCATGACTGCCTATGGCTATCAGCATGGCACATGATGATGAAAGCCTATCTTGATCGATAGTCTAGTGAAGCTGCTGCGGGCTTTCTATGTGTGTGACCTAATTATCTGCTGCTTGCTTTCTGAAAGGTTGACTTAAACTTTCTTCTTCCTCGCTTGCGTTCAGACAGACGTCAATCTATCGTACAAATGTAGTAGTTAGTTTCAGGTTAATAACATACACTAACAGTTTTCAGTTCAGAGGAAGGAAGTTGGTTGCTGCTATATTTAAGTTTATGACTGTAAGTTTGGAAGGATTTATATTTATAATAATTTATAATTAACTTTTGTAATCTTGCTACCAAAGATGTGCTACTTTACTTTAGTTGTGCATAATTAAAGGGCACCATTCTCTCACTTTCTGACTTCTGTTCTGCATCTCAGCTGTACGAAGACAGATTCAAAATAAATACCTTAAAAATATAACATATTTTAAACTACATTATCTAAATAGAAATGTCTACTATATATCCTAAACATAACCCAGGACATCATAACTCATAGGGCCATTGATATAAATAATGCTTTAAACACAGAGATCCGGTGAACCACTGTTGAATATTTACTTCTATCTGTAGTGTCTTTTAAAAGTTGAAAACTGGTGCCTTGATTTTTGCCTTCTGACACCATCATCATCATCTTCCATTTTTGCCGTCAAGCCTCGTGTGGAGAAATAATTGAAATTGCCATTGGCGTTCCTCCAGCGCCCGATCCGATGATGGATGGCACTGGATATTTCAGTAATTTGACTCAACCGCGCCTCTGAGAACCGCAGCCAGTCATACACGTATACCATTTTATAAAACAAATCGACACAGACCGTTAACATACATAGTAATATATTTTATATATTTATCGAGCAAATCATATGAAACACAAATAATTTTATTAAAAGATCTATAAACTCGCTCACAAAATGTAGTCTGTCGTCTGCTGAGATACACCAGGGGACGGTACTCTCAGTTACATCGGGCAGAAGTATGAACGCTTGAAGTAACTCCCCCTGAAAGTAGATGCCGTGATCTTTTTATCCGTCTTCTGTCTTCGCTGGGAAAGTTGATATTTATTTTACCAAAACCATGAGCGAGAATGAAGAAATGCAACAAGAGGAATCGCTTGAGCTTTACAAGTCACAGGTGGTGTTTCTATAACTGTTGTAATCTTGCTACCAAAAAAAAAAAAAAATTAATTTTACTTTAACAAACGGTTACATTCTTTCACTTTCTAAATTTAAAATTCTGTTCTCTGCAATTCAACTGTATGAAGACAGATTCAAAATAAATACTTAAAAATATACTGTAACATATTTTTTAAAATACATTATCTAAATAAAAATGTATACTATATTTCTTAAATATAACCCAGAAAGATTGAAAAGGTATTGTAGAAAAACTACAAATGTCAAATGTTACTTTAATTAAAGTGAACAGTCTTTCTCTAAAATATAATTAGCAGGCTCCATCATGATTTTCAAATTTAGTATTTACTAATTAGACTACCACAGATAGATTAGACCTTGGAAAGCCAAATCTTATGGTACCCCAATGATGCCTGTATGTCTATATTAAGCGGAAATATTCATATTTGAGTGTAGGTGTCTTGGGCTAAAATATTGACATGAATCCCGTAATTTTATAGCTCTTCAGTGTGGCCCATTATCTCCATGCCGCCAGTCTGTGCAAGATTGTCTGATATGAAAACTGACTTCAAATAAATGTTCCGTCATGTTAAATGATATAAAAATAGTAAAAGTATACAAATACATTTAATCTTTAACCCTTTACAGGGCACAGGTTTTTCCTATTTCTAACTCTAAACGGGCAAGATTTTTTAGGGTTTTAGTCAGAGCTTGGGTAACGTTAGTAAAAAGATCATAACTAAGTTGTTAGTGAATGGATTTTAGTGAAATAAAGAGCAAAATGAAGAGAAATGCGTGCAGATTAATAATTGTACTCACATGTCATATGAATAATCCAGTCTTGTTGATATAATCCACATATGAACACAAATATTTACAAAATATTACACATTATTTGTGAGTGTCAGTCATATATACACTATGTACAAACACTGCTCACTGGCCTCCAAGATGCTGGGGAAAACAAGTGTCCTTGTAGTAGTTCACTTGGCACACATCACATTCCCAACAAAACATCTGTAGACCAGTACAATTCCAAACGAGGAAGTTTGTAGATCCCCATTAAATGAGCAGACCAAAATAGGCCTGCATTTCGGTTGCGTTGGTTGGAACCCAGCCTCGATCATCTACTCGCTCGATCTTTTGCCTAGCATACGTATTTGTTTGATCGGCAATCATTTGAAACGTTTGTTCCTCGAAGAGTTGAAGAAAGAATGCACGATGAGAACGATCGTCAGTTGTTATTGATAAGTTGACGCCAGTTTCTTCACTAAATTCTTCGATATTCAGTGTTGTTGTTGTGTTGCTCCAACCATTTGCGTCGCGAGACGGCCCCGCCCGACTTTCTTCAGCGACATTTTCTGAATCAGATTCACTTTCTTCAAAGTCCGAAAGATCTGAAGTGTGCACGCTGCACACGCTGATATCACTGAGATCAAACTTCGATTCATCGTCACTTTCGTGCGTTTCAATGTCACTTAAATTGAACCCATCGAAATCGCCGCTATCACTTGAAGAATTGAGGAAATCCATTTTCAATAACAACGCACAAAAATCCCGAAAACTAATGAACAATCTGATCAAATTTAATGAAAACGCTTGCAAACGTTACCCACGCTTTCACTCTATCAGCAAGACTGGTAGAAAGGAACAGGAAGTCTCGGAAATTCGCGAGATCGCATTTTTAAAATGACTAGTATTCAAAGCCGGAATCAGACGCTATGCGCGTTTTATGGCATCGGCCGGAATTGGCCGCTGTGCCTTGTAAAGGGTTAAACTTGTATTCTATTTAACTTTAGTAGTTCAAATTGCATGTTTTGAGCCTAGTCCGATCGATAATCACGTCAGCCGCCATCTTAAATTTCCATTCACAAAGACGAAACATATAGCAGAAATAATATTTTTTCTACATAAATCATTGACCATCATCGATCAAACTTTCCACATATATGTAAAAATGGGTGCACAATTCAATATACATCTAAAAATATTGTTCAGTATAAATACACAATCTCTATAAAATAAAATTACGTTTTGCCAGATAATTAAATTTATTTAAAAGTCACGATAATTTCAACCAATCACTATACACAGAATATTAGACTAATCTTTTCTGCAGAACCTAAGATGGCGTTTGTTATTGTCACGTGATATTTGAAGGAATGAATGACTGTCAAAAGCATGAATGGTCTTTACATAGCCATTTTTGGGTGAACAATGGATCATTCCAGGGGTGGGACGGTATATCATTTCCAGTTTCATTTCGGGTCGCAGCACGATCGAACCTGCTATTATAATTATCTGCCCAGTTATATAGTAATTAATAGTATAGTATAGTTATCTCGTCTACTGACAGTGTAAGTTTACCCCAGCTTCGAAATCGAGTAGTACATGTTGCATTGACATGTCTCAACAAATATAAAAAAAAATATCCCTGCCAAAAAATCTGCCATTATAGCGCTGACAAATTGAAATCCTATAGTACCTCATTCAAGCCTGTCAATTTACGAATCTATTGAATTTAGATATTGAGAGATGGTGAAAAATACTCTTTTGCTGAATTTAAAAAGTATGTTTGAGTGTGCCTAATTGTTTCATAAGCTTCATGTATTCATATACATGCATTTGATGACAGCGCAAATAGGCACTTATGATCAACCATTACTTTAATAACTAAAACAATTGAGAAACACAAATTGTAGGACAACCTTATTGTCAAGGTCTTAAGGGGGACATGATGGAGAGGACATAGGACCGACATAGGTCATGGGAATAGTGCGGGTATAGTAGACTGATCCATACGCCTATGACAGAAGGGCAGGGACAGGACAGTGCCCTTGAATGATAGGACGGTGCCCTTGAATGACAGGACAGGTTCACCTTGGACGGGACGACACAGTACGCCTGTACAAACAGGTGAGTGAAGGACAGACCCGGCTAGCATGACCTCTACGGACTCCATGAGAGTCAAGTACCTCGTGACCACCTAACTGAGCAGGCAGCAGCAGACGGGACTCAGACGTGGATGAGAGAGGATGCCTGAATGAGTTTGAGAGGAGAATAGACTTCGGTGCGAGTGAATGTGTTCGTGTGCGTGCTGAAGCACGAAGAAGCTATGCTTGTGTAGTTAGGAGTATTGCCAGAGTTGTGCGAGCTTGTAATGACGATGTGTTAAAATTAACATTACGATGCATAAATATTAAACACATATTGATTTATATCATGTTTTCATGCCTCATCTGTACTTGCACCATCTGCCTGTCTGAACCCTGTATATAAACCCCTAGAGACGTTGACACTTATAAAATGCTATTGCAGAATACAGATGATGTGACGACAAACCTTAATCAGCACACAACAAGAAAACGTAACAACACTCCACAAACAACAGAGACGACACTACAATGGCCACTTAAAGACATAATATAATGGAATCTTGTGAAATAAAAATAAGCAGAATGGAATAAAATATGTGGTACTTAACTCGAAGGCTCTAATTGTGAAATGTAGTAACTTATAAACTGTACCTATCTGCTGCAAAAATATATCATCATCAATAATAACCGCCCTGCAAAAAAAAAACTAGACTCAGAGAACTAAATTATTTGATTCCGCCCTTTACAACATTTGACATAAAGTTTTGACAAATTCATGATTCAGTGGATACTAGCGCACTGCATCATAATGAACAGCAGATAAGCTGGTTCATTTGCAAAGCTGAGTGGCCCTGTACAACAACATGATGTAAGCACAAATTATGACAGCAAAAGTCTCTTTAAAAGCTTGCAGGATAAACTGGACAAGAGACCACCATGACTATATCAAAAATGATGTTTTCAAGGCATGTTCAAGTCATAATTTTATATTTTCTGAAAATGGCACAACAGATCGAAATATCATCTATACCACAAGTTTAAGATAAACATAACATATCAGTGTGTGTGTGTAGCAATAACCCCATGTTGGCCAGTCATATTCTACAATCCTGCCCAACTTACAACAATGAATATAAACAAATATTTCATCACTAACTTTACATTGTAATAACAGATGATGTCAGAAGTGAAGTAGAAATAAAAAAGAGAACAGGAATGACCAAAAATGCTTTCAACGGCATGAAATCAGTATTAACATCTAGAGAGATTAATAACGCATTAAAAATGAGAATTGTCAAATGCTATATATATTCAACACTACTTAATGGCGTGAAAGCCTGGTAATTGAACAAACAACTTGAAAGTTAAATTGGAGATATGGATATACTGAAGAATATGTTGTATTTTATGGAAACAAAAACAATCAAACACAGAGGTTCTAGAAAAACTGGGAATGAAAAGAGAGTTGATTAAAGAAATAAAAAAAAAGGGAAGTGAAATATTTTGGCCATGTTGAAAGACATAACACTCTCATAAAAACCATGGCAAGATTGAGGGCAAGAGGCAGACAACAATACAAGTGGGAAGATAACATCAAGAGATGGACAAACATCAATCTGACAGAATGTACAATCAAGGCGAGAGACAGACAGTGTTGGAGATCCATTGCAGCCAACCTTCATTGTGGAGACGTCACCTGATTGATTGAACTTCACTCCACTAAAAACTACTTGGGAATATTAGCAACCTGAAATGAACTACTGATTTTATGTTTCATTTGCTCACTGTGCTACTGCTGTTAGTAGTTGGAGTGTACACTTCACTGATGTTTGCATGTGGATCAGCATTTCCCTACTACCAGTGTCTCTTGCCATCAGGCGAACCTGCTCTCTCACTTTCAAATTTGCATATGGAACATATTGATAGACATTAGTGAAAGATCGACAGCACTGTCCATATCTCAAAGCCTAGCTGCAATCCTAGTTTAACACACTTCATTCAACACAGTTATGACAGCATTCAACAAGGATTGATTCAAGGCAATTCATTATTTGTTGTCATTGGCATTACCCAATTGACATTTGGCACTCGAATCTCCGACAATCAGAACTCATCTGTTATGTAGCTGAAGTATTTCTGTTCGGAAAACAGTAATTTTTCATCATGAAGCTGAGCACAAATGTAAATCTGTTAAGCTGTCAATTTGTAAATTAGTACTTTGTAACTCTATGGTTGTACTATTATACCTTGTCACATATACCCATGAGGGGGCAAAGATTTTGTTTAACACACATAGCCTGACCTGCATTGTTGATTGCTGCCTCACACATTTGCAAAACATATATACCATATATAACCAGGATTCTGTGCTACAACCACTAATATGAATTGTTTCTTTGAGTATAAAAATATCGAAATCATTCACTAATTTCTTTATTATTTCAGCATGTTGTGCAGCACTGTGCTAATCCCAATGTAGGATTGACATATATTTTACTGCTATTCTGTCAGATTGTGTATGGAATCTTGTTAACCTTCTTTTGTGTTTTCTGTTGCTCCTGTTTTCTCTTGTTCCCCTCCTGTGACATCTTCATACACATTCATTATCTATAGAAAAAATCGTCACCAGAGCACAAACAGTGTACAATTAATAATGTTTCCAGCTATTTGAAAGTTCCATCTAATGTCATCATATCCATATGAAAGTGCCACCAGAAGAGTCAATGGATGTCCCTGTGACAGTATTTCTGCTTGGTGCCAGCCTGTCCACAGACCAGTGTCTAAAACTTCTATCTCAGCAGCCACTGAATCATTAGACACGCTCAGACACCCGTGACTCATAAACATTTAACCCATAACTGAGTTTCTGGTTCTCTCCCTCTTCAGCTGGGCTAGGCCAGTACAACATTTCTTCAGATCGTCAGTGCACTTCAAGTTCTGGAGCAGAGGCAAGACTTCTCACACAAGCTGGCGAGGCACTCGGTCATCACAAATAATGATGAAGGTCAGCATGGCTGAATGGATAAGAACGCATGTTCTTAAACATCCGGTGTGCTGATGCTGAGGATAAAAGGGTTCAACCCCTACACCGGACAGTTGGACTAAAATGTTGACCTATCGTCCTTGACTTGGGGACGTAAATTACAAGTACCTCTGAAGTTGGAGTGGGTTCGCCTGATGGCAAGGGACACTGTTAATAGGGAAAGCTAATCCACACATAAAATTCAGCCCAGAACCACTAGAAGTAAGGTGTATGGACTACGCTTGAGTTCAAAGCGAGCGAGCAAACAAATCTAATAATGATGATTATGTTAATTTATTATGATGATGTTAGCTGTGGTTATTGGTAAACTAATTGCCATTTATGCATGTAATTTACATTGTATAAGGGACTGTTAATTTGAAATCCATTCGTGCCGCACCATGCGTAATTGCGTACGTTGTACATGATCATGTCATAGTCATATGATAAATACTGACCAATGAATAAAAGAGTACATGCTTATCGTCCTATGATGCATAGGTTCTGTTTCTGACTGTTGAGAAAATGGCCAGGTTGATCCAAAATCCATCCAAAGAAGCTCAAAGAGTGGTGGTTCAGTTTCTTTCATTTGAAGGATGTCGACCAGTGGACATTCATCGAAGAATGCAGGCAGCATATGGTAACAAATGTGTGTCAAAGACAACAGTGACAGACTGGGCACAAATGTTTTGGAAAGGACGTTAGTTCATGGCAGATCTTCGACGGCTGGGTGAAGCGCATATTGTTGCAACTGAAAAAAAAACCCATTGCCAAAATTGATGCAGCAGATGAACCGTTGTCGAAGCATACATTCGCTAGCGAAAGAATGTGATGTGTCAATTGGGACAATTCAAAAGGTCGTTCGTAAGAAACTGCAATATCAGAAGGTGTGTTCACAGTGGGTACCACGGATGGTGACAGACCACCAAAAATAGGAACGCATGGGATAGTGTTTGAACCACTTGCTGCGTTACAGAGTGGAGGGTGATGCATTTCACTTCTGCAAAGTGGCAGGCGATGAATCATGGTGTCAACACTTTGATCCGAGCAGCAAAAGAGAGAGCATGTATTGGAAGCTATGCTGGATCACCAAAAGCCAAAAAATTCAAGTTACAAGTTTCCGCTGGTAAGGTTATGCTGAGCGCATTTTTTGACCATGAAGGGCTATAGTTGGCCGACTTTAAAGAACCTGGTGTCAACATCAACTCTACCTACTACTTGCAAACACTAGACAAGCTGCAAAAAGCCACCAAGAATAAACAACCCGGCATGCTTCCTCACAGTGTGATTGTGTTGCATGATAATGCTCGTCTGCATGATGCAAATATTGTGCAGGAAGCCTTAGCAAGGAAGAAGTGGGAAATTCTACAACATCCAGCCTATAGTCCTGATTTGTCACCATGTGATTTTCATTTCTTCGGACCTCTAAAAAAACCTCTCAAGGGACAATGATTTCACACAGATGCAGATGTAATGAACACGGCAAACACTTGGTTCAGTGAGCAACCACAATCCTTTTTTGTGAACGGCATTCCCCACCTACCTAAGCAATGGGATACTTGCCTGAATGCCAACGGCGACTTATTCTGACCAACCCATGGTGCATAATTCATTCAAAATGAATGCTTTGTTTAATTCTACCACACCTGTTAATGTTTCTTTCATGCTTTTGTAATAAAGCCATTGGAACAGGTTTCAAATGAACATCCCTAATATTTATTATAAGAATCTTTTTATTACCATTTTCTGCTTGGTTGTTTTTTTCAGGCCTCCCAAGTTGAGCAAGCAATACAGGCAGCAGGGGAATCCCCTGACCTGATTCAGTTAAGAAAGGATCTTCAAGAGCTGATCTCTCTGACAGAAGGTGACCCTTGGTGTTTTCTCACTACTTGCTTATGCTTTCTCCTGAAGTTATATCCTTGACTTGAGGTTTAACCCATGCTTGACTTATCAATTTACTCCTTGCATGAGCATGGAAGTTTCTGTGGCGAAGTGGTTACACCTCCTGCTTCGCACTTCAAAGGTTGTGGGTTCAATTCCGGACTACAACATTTGGTCCATGAGTGCAATTTTCTCCGAGGGGTCGTCACTGGAGCTATGGAGTTTGTGCTCTGTGTGACACTTTCGGCAGGTCGGCCTGTGGACAGAGATTGAGCTATATGGGATAAAACCCAGTGCAATGAAGTTTATTGTTTACCAAAGAAATGCCTAGGCTGGATTTAAGGAATGGAGTCTGGCAGAGAGATACAACTAGTCTGGTCTTTACAACTGTATGAAACTTAAATTGAAAACAATGTAGCTTATTAATTGTACTGCTGCTTGTATTTTTGTAATACAATATTATTAAGTTAATTGTATTTCCTTAGGTACTGGATCATGCTATGCGCCGCTTTAACTATTTCCTTAGTACTGTCGTTGATTTGGCAAGATTACGCTCAGTAGTTTGCCATTGCTTTCTGAGCGGCCAGCTCACTTATCGCGTAAGTTACCAACGAGGTGAGAAACGCTTAAGTACTGGTGTCTTGGTACAGTCATTAACACCTGGTGGAAGTTGCCTTGTAGAGATTAGAACAGGAATCACCATGGCAAAATAACCATTTCCAGGATGGAAAGCATACTTCATCAAGTGTTTAAATGTTATATATAGCATATACTACTGTGTGCATGTGAAACATGGACAATAAGCAGAACTGAGAAACATCTAATGGCAGCAGAAATGTGGTTCCTGAGGAAAATTCTAAGAATACCAAGTAACAGAAACATGAATGAGGCAGTGCTTCAAGAAACAGATAAAAACTGTAAATTGATTAGAGAAATTAGACATACACAGTAAAGATGTGAACTTGACATCTTAGTAACATCTAGAATTCTTGATGGGAAAAGAGCAAGGGAAAGACAAACAGATAAATACCTTTATGGCATGGTCACATTGCATAACTGGGACAAGAATACAGAACTGATCTGCGACTGGTGATTGTGTCAGATAGTGAATCATGATGGCTCATGCTTATTGGTATGGTACATGATGATGATGATGATGATATGACTTTAAGAAAAATATATGTATTTATTGAAACATAGAATATTGCTTGACATGTAATTAGTTAAGGGTAATAGACTCCCTTTTGAGGATAGAGAGAGATAGCGAGAGATAGAGAGATAGAGACAAACAGACAGACAGATAGAGAGAGAGAGAGCGAGAGCGAGAGAGTGAGATACCAATATGGCATAAGGTGCTAGGTCCATATTAATTTAAGCCTTCTGGTCTATCAAAATATGAGGCTAGCACCAAATACCCTATGTGCCTCAATACGTGTAAAAGAGGGTCCTTGACTTTACTGGATAAGTCATGTGCTGTGTATTCTCTAGCACCCATTGTATGGTTGAACTCTGAAAAGTATCTTATGTAATACGTCACTCCTGTTTTTTTCCTTCTTCCGCATATCCTTTACAGGACATCGCTGTCAACACCAGCATTTTACCGCTGTCGTTGATTTCTTGGCAAGATTACGCTCAGTAGTTTGCCAGTGCTTTCTGAGCGCCCAGGTCACTTATCGCGTAAGTTACCAACACGGCGAGAACTGCTTCCAATTCTCGCGCACTGTATTACCCTACGTGGATAAACAGGATTACGGAGAAAGTCGTTTAACTCCTCGGCCAGGGAGACTGGCAGAAAGATAGTACTGAAATATTATATATGATGGAGCTTCAAATGAAAACCTTAAAAGTGTGATAGAAATTACAATAACCATGCCATTCTCTTGTAACCCTCAATATTGTTCAGGTGTTAAGGGTAAAGACTCATGTTGAAGGATAGAGAGAGAAGAGGAGAGAGAGAGAGAGGAGAGAGAGAGAGATGATGAGAGAGAAGAGAGAGAGAGAGAGAGATATAAATGGAGAGATAGAGATAGACAGTTTAAAAAACAAAAAAAATTTTTTTTTTTTTTGCCCTTTTATTTCTCAACAAAATTTTTCCCCAACATTGATGCATTTATCCCATCATTTTATCAGTCCTCCCAAACCGGCTGCAAGAACTGCGTGCTTTGTTTTCATTTACCTTCCATCCCACGGAATGTGGGACTTACTTATTGACTCGCCCTCGTAACTTTTTCTACCCAGCTATGCCCCGCTTTACGGGACAACAAATTTGTCAGCATTATCACTCACAACCCACCTTGGTGGGAGACATTTCACGAATGACACCGAAGTTGAATATGAAGTGAAAATGTGGTTTAGAAAACAGAGCACACAGTTCTATGCAGCCAGTTGGGAGAACTGATAAAACGATGGGATAAGTGCACCAATGTTGGTGGAAGTTATGTAGAGAACATAAAGGGACAATGTTTGTATAAAAAAAAGCGGTTTTCACGTTGTTATCATATTTAGTTATTTTTCTACAGCCATTTGTGACCTACTGTATCACTTACCCTCGTAGTTAAGGGTTAATAGACTCCCTTTGTGGGATAGAGAGAGGAGAGAGAGAGAAGACGAGAGAGGACGAGGAGAATGAGAGGAGGGAGAGAGAGAGAGAGAGAGAGAGATATAAATGGAGAGATAGAGATAGACAGACAGACAGATAGAGAGGGGAGAGAGAGTGAGATACCAATATGGCATAAGGTGCTAGGTCCATATTAATTTAAGCCATCTGGTCTATCAAAATATGAGGCTAGCACCATATACCTAGTATGACTCAATACGTGTAAAACAGGGTCCTTGACTTTACTGGATGAGTCATGTGCTGTGTATTTCTAGCATCCATTGTATGGTTGAACTCTGAAAAGTATCTTATGTAATAAGTCACTCCTGTTAGATGTTAGAAAGATAGCACTGAAATATTATATATGATGGGGCTTCAAATGAAAACCTTACAAGTGTGATAGAAATTACAATAACCATGCCATTCTCTTGTAACCCGTCGATATTGTTGTTAAAGTTGTCAAGAGTGTTAAGCATGTGACATCATGGTGAAGATGAACACGGTGACCTCATAAGGACAGTTTAAAGATGGCCACCCCACTTTTGACATGCATCAAAGAGGAGCTGTTATCCGTTTTTTTATCATTGAGGGGTGTAACCTGTAGAAATTCATCTATGAATGAAGCTCCAGTATGGAGATGCATGTCTGTCAGTTCAGCAAGTGTATGAGTGGAGTAGGAAATTTCAAAATGGCGTCACTTCTGTGACAGACTGTTCATGACCTGGGTGAGGCACACCGGGTAGAGACCCCAGAGTTGATTTTTCTTTAGGAATCCAAGCACTTTATCTGTGCTAGAGAACTTGTACTGAACGCAGTGGTGACTACATTGAAAAATGATACATTTGTTCTTTACTTTTTCAGAATAATTACCCAAAACAAACACCATTTAAAGTTTTCACTTGAAGCACCCTAATAGAACCTGTTCTGCTGCACGGAATCAAATCTTGGAATGTGAACAAACAAATTAGGAATAGCTTGGAGGCAACAGAGATGTGGTTCTTATAACAAATGTTGCAAATAAATTGGACTGCAGAGTCACTAATGACAATTGTAAATGTTTCGGAGACTCCTATGGGTCGTCGCTAAAAGCTACGGAGTTCGTGCTTTGTGCGACGTTTTCCGTGCTGCAGAAAGAGACCGAGACATATGGGATAAAACCTGGTGCAATGAAGTCGACCCTGTCGACTTTTAAGCGACTTTTTTTTTTAAAGCCAGGAAAAGGCTATTGAAAGCAGAACAGTATAAACAACTATAAGACAGAGATAATGTTACTTGTCATGTAATGAGAAGAGAGGCATTGCAAAATATCACAGCGACTAAGAAGATCAGCTAAAAACTAAAAAAGTACTGAACGTAAACTTGTCAAGACATTAACAACAGCACAAAATGCTGGTGTTGACTGCAAATGTCCTGTAAAGGGTATGCAACTAACTTTAAGAAGATAAGTGGTAGAAGAATCAGAAACAAAAGATGATACTGGATGACCATAGATGGTGGCATGGAGGAATATCACTGATAGAATTGATCAAGAACACAACAAAACCACAATCTGTGGAGATTTATGAATGTCTGTGCATTTTTGTGTGTGTGTGCTCGCTTTGAACTCATGTGTAATCCATCAGGTGCTAATACTTCTAGTGCACTGGACTAATTCTTGCATGTGGGTTTGCTTTCCCTAATACCAGTGTCCCTTGCCATAAGGCGAAGCCATTCTGACTTTAGAGGTTTTTGTAATTTACGTCCCCAAGTCAAGGATGAGAAGTCAAAATTTCAGCCTGACTTGTGTAAGGGTTGAACCCATTACCTCAACGTCAACACACCGTATGTTTAATAATGAGCTCTCTTATTCACTCTGCCATGATGACCTCTGTCTGTGCAGATTGACCTGGCACATGATGATGATGATGATGTTGATGATGATGATGATGATGGTGATGAGTTGACTCCAGAGCCATGTCATCATTCAGTCATTCTGCTCCAAGAACCATCTTGCCAGAAGGTGAATGGGCTAGCCACTATGTTAGCTCCCTGCTTTTAACAGAATCTGACATGGATATTATTATTGTATTGCTTTCTTCTGTAGCAGGCTCTGTGGCAAAGGGGTTATGAATGCAAATCATAATCCAGCATACCGCATTTGAAACGCAGCTGCAAGCAATTTAGAAGCAGACTTCCATGCATTGGTTTCTGTACTATGGTATGAGTGCCTGTCGTTCAGAAATTAATGGGAAACTACTGAACGTAAACTTGCCAAAAAATCACACACCGCCAACAAATGCTAGGGTTGACTGCAATGACCTGTAAAGGATGCAGCTAACTGTTGTCTTCTCTATATCCAATATTTAGATCATTTGCTTGAACTCAAGAAAGCCCGACTGCTGAAGTCTTTAGGAGACTCAGATGATGATCAGCCAGATACCTCTGTGGATCAGCAGACATCAAGTGTTGATGATGAATATGCTGTCTTTCAGGTGAGATATGTTCTTATCAGATTCTCATAAATTAACATGATATTTCAATTGCTGGCTTGTATTGCATGTCTATATTTGTGGTTGCTTAGATCCACTGTTGTGTTTAGTTCGTCATATTTCTGCCTTTACCATGAAATGAGTAAAAAAAAAAGAAAAGGACTCTTTTCCATGTAAGATATATTTATTGTGTACTAGTCGACACGGCCCGGCTTTGCCCAGACCCTTGCGGGGATCTATCTATCTATCTGTCTGCCTGCCTGCCTGCCTGCCTGCCTAACTACCCCCTCTCTATCTATCTATCTATCTATCTATCTATCTATCTATCTATCTATCTATCTATCTATCTATCTATCTATCTATCTATCTATCTATCTATCTAGTCTGCCTGCCTGCACATCCATTCATCCGTCTCTCCCTCCGTCTATCCCTCCCTCTCTATCTATCTATCTGTCTGTCTGTCTGTCTGCCTGCCTGCCTGCCTGCCTACCCGTCCATCCGTCTCTCCCTCCCTCCCTGTCTGTCTGTCTGTCTGCCTGTCTGTCTAATAATGTTTTGGTTGCAGCTAGAAAATTTCGCTTAATGCTAGGATTAGGAGGGGGAGGGGGAGGAGGAGGAGGATTAGGGCGAGGAGGAGGGGAGGGGGAGGAGGAGGATGGGGGAAGAGGGGGAGGAGAGGAGGAGGGGGAAGAAGAGGAGGATTATAATGCATATGCCTGTAGATAACTGTAGCAAAAAGGTCCACCTATTTGAGAAATATTCAACAATTTTACATATATAGCAATGCTATTAAAAGTTATGTCCCCTCGCTATATATAAATTATAATGTAAATTAAAATATTAAATAATATTAAGTAAATAACTGTTTGTACACTAAAAAACTATGACCGTTGGCAGCACCGGAATGGGAAGAAGACGTGTAGAAAATTTCATCTCAATCGCATGGACCATTCACGAACGCATAAATAACATAAAAACATACATTGTCTTTTATATATATATAGATGGGTGTTAGCCCCATATTTATATAGAGCAACTGGCACTCAAAAGGTGATGAGGTCATATTATGCCAGCTGCCTTTACATCCCAGGACATCCCCTGGTACCAGTTTTAGGCTGGGTTAACTGGGGAGCCCGGGTCAATGATTAAAAATCTACCTGGATAGGGATTCAGACAACATGCTTACCTGCCAGACGAACACCAGTGCTAGACACTGCACTATCTCACTTCCCATAATATGAGTACAAGGCCCTTTTACATGTCTGAAGTTGTCAGGATCTACAACTGATGTACATTGTGGTAGTGAACAAAATGTTCCATACCACAAACCTGCTGTGGCTATGTGAAGTATTAAGACCATCACATTTTATAGGCCTGGGTGCATTGTGGAATTGTGGAATCTTTTCCTCCCATAGTGAATGGCTAATGCAGGCATCAAATCCTTGTCCGACTGCCAACATGTCATTGTCAGCATAACCTCTTAATGAATACACCAACACTCTATTGTGGTAATAGAGGATTCAAAAAGGAATGCTCCTTGAATATCAAGAAAACAGAAACTGGTTATATCAAAGAAATAGATACCACCAAGCTGTGATATAACACTTGACTGGCACCTTGCCATCTTGACAGTTTATAGTTTTGTAAAATGGAGTTATGCCTCTGGGCTGAGTTTATAGACCATGTGTTGCCCATGCAGCATGATCCCTCTCTTGGCCTGCCTAGTTTACTCCAGAGGAAAGGTAACACCAATACGTCTGGAATAAGACAAGCTGCAGAAGCTGCCGGATCAGCAAAGCAATTCCCTAACTGTCATATCAGAGCTTCCATCCTAGACAGTTATCAACCAAGACTAAGGGTCCTGGTCTTCCCTGCCATGACTTTTAGCCTTTAGGTTGCAATTCCTCGCACTAGGCTAAGGTTGCCAGGTCTCCCTGGCCTAGGGTTAAACAATTTTCTCCGTAATCCCAGTTTATCCATGTAGGGTAACGCAGTGCGTGAGAATTGTTAGCGGCTCTCGCCGCGTTGGTGACTTACAGGATAAGTAAGCCGGTCCGCTCAGAAAGCAATGGCAAACTACTGAACGTAATCTTGCCAAGAAATCAACAATCAGCTGAAAGATGCTGATGTTGACAGCAATGTCCTGTAAAGGATATGCGAAAAAAAAAAAAAGGGGTAAGGTCATACTCTCCCAATTGCACTGCTCTGCCCGAAGCTGTTGGCACAATGTGGGGTGTCTTGTTTGATGAGCACCACTCAAAATTTGGTGCTAACAGAATGCATGTAGTACCATCTATTGTCATACAATAGCTGAGTCATATCTTACTAAGACTGACAACTTGTGATATAATAGTTGAAGAAATTATTTGTGGACAATCATAACAGTCAGATGAAAGATGCATGACATTGATTAAAAGCAGAGTAGGCCAAGTAAAGACTGTATTTTAGAAAATGAAAAGTATGAGGAGCATTCAGAAAGTAATGCACCACATCGTTTTTCTCAGCTAATGATGAAGATAGACGCTAAGACATTTTGCAAACTTTAAATATGGCATGTGCCGATTGTGTGCACCAAATTGCAATCCAACCGGCCAGATAAAATTGCTGCCCTAAACCATGGAAATGGAACATGTTAGCTACACACGTTATAAGCAGTGAATTGTGATAGAATTTCTCGTTTCAGAGAAGGAAACTGTTATGAACATTCATAATCATTTATGTGATGTGTATGGAAAGTTTTTGCAGTTGACAAGAGTACAGTCAGTCACTGGGTTCAGAGAATCAAAGAATCAGGAAGTGGAGATACAGAGCTGCTTGATCGTCTGCGCTGTGGACGTCCTGCCACAGCTACCAATGCAGAAATGTTGAAATGCGCTGAGGGCATTATTCTTACTGATAGGCGAACCACTACTCAACAATTGGCCTTACAGCTGTCAGTCAGCAATGGTAGTGCAAATGCAGTTATTAAAAACTCTCTGATTTTTCCAGGTTTGCACAAGATGGGCTTCTCAATGTCTCATAAAGGAAAGCAGTTTCTTCTGAATTGTTGGAGCATTTCAATGCTGATGGAGAGAACTTTTTGGCTAAGATCGTTATAAGTGACGAAACCTGGGCGCATAATTTAGAACCTGAGACAAAAAGACAGTCAATGGAGTGGCATCATCCTGTAATCACCATGACAACAGAAATCCAAACCAACTCCTTCAGCTGGAAAGGTCATGATCACTGTCTTTTAGGACATTGAAGGTGTGATTCTTGTGAATCTTATGCCAAGAGGAGAGACAAGCTTACATTAAGACACTGAAAAAACTCGGTCAACGTTTTCACAGAGTTTGGCCACACAAGAATCCAGCAGACCTGCTTCTCTTTCATGACAATGCGCGCTCTCACACAAGTCCGGCAACACGGGAAGCAATCACCAAATTGAGTTGGTGTACTACCCCATCCATCCTATAGAACTGATTAGCAATAACTACTAAGAAAGCACTTTACAACACAATCTTCCTACCAACTCTTTGTTACCAATGCCAAACCTGGACAATGACAGAAAAAGAGAAAAGAAAAATCACAACAACAGAAATGAGATACCTGAGAAGAATACTCAATGTATCAAGAAGAGATAACCAATACGATCAGAAATGAAGAAATCAGGACTAAAGTGGGGGTTATAGCTGCACTAGATTTTATTAGAAGGCAACAAGTCAAATGGTTTGGCCATGCAACTAGATTACCAACTAACAGTATACCACAACAAGCAATGATGTACAGGCCAGAGGGAATCAGAGGAAGAGGCTGACCATGTAAACGATGGATGCAGGGAATAACAGAGTCCATGGGAATATCGATACATGAAGCCCATAAGCGGGCACTCTCCCGCTGTTTATACTTCACCTCGACACCGCAAGGTACAAGAGGAACAAGATGAGATGAGATGAGATAATTTTCATCTATCTGGTCCACTTAAAGAACTCCATGGGACAAGGTTTGAAGATGATGAAGGAGTGATTCATGCAGCAAAGAAATGGCTACATGATCAAGACAAAATCTGGTATGGGCAAGGAATACATGTACTTGTTTTGCTCTGGCATAAAGCCGTTCACTTTGATGGGGATTATCTTGAATAATACCAATGTTTACATGATATATTCATGTATATTGTATATAAATTTCATGCTTTTTAAATAAACAGCTCCTGAGAAAAACGATGTGGTGCATTAATTTCTGAACCTTGACCATTTTCAGGTGATGCAATCGTTACTGCAGACTGTCATTCATTGAGACCTCATAATACTGTATATCTACAAACTACTCACTTGCTTACTTCTTGATGGCTGGCGAACGATAGTTTCCCTTGGCGCTATTCATTATCATCATGTGCCCGATCTACCTTTGCACGCTTTATCAGAGCGCGTCAGTTACTTGTTGTTGCGTGACTTGTTCTCACTTTTCCCTTTATTGGTCTTTTACCGTAGACTCTGTCAACCCGTAAGCTTATTGCTGTAAGCCATATATTGCCACATGGCAGGCGTCATTCGCGAAATGTCTCCCGCCAAGTTGGGTTGTCAAGTGTTTGTACTGACAAATGTTTGTCCCGTAAAGCTGTGCATAGCTGGGTGGAAAAAGTTATGAGGGCGAGTCAATAAGTAAGTCACACAGTTCTGTGGGATGGCCGGTAAATGAAAACAAACAGTTCTATGCAGCCGGTTTGGGAGGCCTGATAAGACGATGGGATAAGTGCATCAATGTTGGTGGAAATTATGTTGAGAAATAAAGGGACAATGTATGTATAAAAATAAACTGGTTTCAAGTTGTTATCATCTTTAGTTATTTTTCTACAGCTATTTGTGACTTACTTATTAACTTACTCTTGTATGCTTACACCAGTTGGCAGGGTACATGATGATGATGATATCTGTCTCATGAGGCTAGTGGCTATACAACTTCTTTCTGTCTTCTGATCCATCAGAGCACATTTGTGTTCAGTGTCTTGTTTTTAATGTGTTATGAGAGGGGGAAACAAACCAACAGACAAAGATAGAAATGACATTAAAATCACTACATAGATATCCACTATATTTGTAGTTCATTTCTATGCAGGCTGCCTTGTCTGAGGACTTACAAACTCCAGCAAGTCACACATCTTTGCCTTCATCTTCAAAGGATGTTTCCAGAAATGATAATTATGACAGTAGTGAAGACGATGACAGTGATGAAAATCAACAAGCTTCAGTTGACTATTCTCAGCTGATAGGCACAAAATGCAGAGCTCCATTTTCTCATGATTATGGAGGGTTTCACTATGGAAATGCAATGATATGGTCTGTTGATCCACCAGCAGAGAGTGATGATGAAGCAACTTATAAGGTAATGTCTTTACCTGCTGTTGATCATACTGTGTTGTTTTATACTATTAAAGCAGTTAAAGGCAAGAGGGATGATTTCAGTGCACCAGGTTCTGCCCCATATGGCTTGGTTTTCTTTTCGCAGAGCAGCCTTCGGAAACTGTCAAACAGAGCACAAACTCTGTAGTTCTAACGATGACCCACAGAGGTCTCATAAACTGTCAAACATAGCACAAACTCTGTAGCTCTAGTGATGACCCGCAGGGGTCTCAGAAAAAACTGCACCCGTAAATGGAATGATGGAGTACAGAACAAACCCACACATTTAATAAATATGGGACTTGTGCTTCGCCATATCACAATGGAGCCACCCATGTTGTTTATCATTCTGATATGTTTTATATAAAATAAAATAAAGAGCATTCATTGCACTATTCCTGATTCACTGGGGGATTTTCCTGGCTGTAGGTGAAGACCTGCTTGTTCATGCAGTTACTCTGTAGTCTACAAATTTGGAGTCCGATTAAATACACGCAATATAACTGAGTAATTTGACAGTCTGTATCTGTGTGTGTTTTTCCAGCTTTTGAGCGACTCAGTCATATTTTATGTTTTTAATTTGATTTCCATAAAAACTTGGCAGTAGGAAACCAGTTGTATCAATACCAGTGTACAGACTACGATATTAATTTGTTGCACAGCTGATAAGTTAGCACTGTTTATGCAAACAATAAATCACAACACATGAGACAGCAACAGGGTGAAAGTACAATTAATATCGACATCTACAAAAGCCACAAGTTCAACCACTGTTAGTATGAAGGAGGACATCGAAGGTAGGTTTGCTTCAATTTCTATTGATTGATTGTTTGATTGATTGATTTAGGAACCGACATCACAGCATTCGGGGCATTCCCATAAGCACTCCGTCCCCATCCTCAGCAGCCAGCGAAGAGTTCCAACACTAATAGTTCCAGTCCCGAAACAACCAAATAATCACTAATAGTTCCAGTAGCGATCCAACTTTTATTAAGATGACAAAAAATGGTGTATCACTTTGTTCTTTCACCAATATTATCAAATACATCTTGGTATGAAATGTAAGTGTGCCCCATTGATATAACAGCATTAGATCTGTGGTATATACAGTACTTATGGTTGTATAGTAACTAACTGGCAATTATCCACACCAATGGAGGCCCTGCTATCTTCTTCTTCTCTCCCCTTTCTCCACTGCTCATTCTTGGTCTCTACTTTTTACTATGGTCTGAAGTCTTGCCTACCCATGCCTTCCTCTCCTTTGTGTCTGACCTGATAGCAGTCTTAAATACCCTTTTAAGATGGAAAGTTGTTTATACAATCTGACCTGTTTATGCTCTAGAACCTGCTATTTTTCTGATAATGTTAACAGGAGGTTGACTAGGAATAAACTTTCAGCTGCATTTCCCACATACTGATATGTGTTGCTACTGGCCAAGTGTGATAAACAGTTTGACGTATGGTCGTCCGACATGTGAGAAGCTCATGGGCCTTTACAGCTCGGGCAGGAGGGAGAATTGTGAAGGAGGACTCTGGTGCTTTCACTGAAACCACAAGTAGCCTGACCATGAAAGTCATGGCAGTAAGTAAAGCAATAACATGGCTCGAGACACAGACATTCACTAGGGCTTGTTTCCTTAGCGACTCAATGAACATGATCAAGAGGATAGAGGAGGGGTCGATCCGAAGAGAATGGTTGCTGCCTCTGGAGCGGTCTCGGCTGGCAAAGATTAGTTTCATCTTCGTGCCAGGGCATGCGGGATTACAAGGAAATGAGCGGGCTGACAAGCTCGCAGGTGAGGCTACTGTGGAGGGCGGACGCCCCATGGACCAGGCTGACATTCTGAATGCTCTACGAGAAGTAAGACTTTTGCGAGAACCAAGTGATGACTGTGAATTTACAACAATGGCCAGACTGCGAGAGCAGCAAATTAAAAGAGGGGTGGCCAAACAAGAACACTACGCAGGAAGCCAAAGAAGGTTGATAAACCAACACAGAACTGGCGTGGTTAGCCGCTACACGCTGCGGGATTTGCTGAGGAGGGGATCTGAGCACTTATGGACTGAATGGATCGATGTGCAATGAGGATGATCTGTCGACTAACTAACTAACTAACTACTTGACGTACTGTACTTTCCTTCCTAATTTTAGATTTTGTTATATAGTGCAAGAGTACTGGCCTTCTAATTTTGGGATGAACATGTTTTCCACTGAGCATATCAAACTACTATGCATGGCTCTGCAGTTCTTTCTTAGAAAGAGGTGGGGTCGATACTGATCTTGTTATGTCTACCCTTTGTACTTGGTCCCCTCTGATACAATTTCACCTTCTTTAGACTTTCTCTCTGGATTGATTGATTGATTGACTTAGGAATCGACATCACAGAATTCAGGGCATTCCCATAAGCGCTCCGTCCCCATCCTCAGAAGCCAGCGAAGAGTTCCAGCACTAATAGTACCAGTAGCAATCTGATTATATGTCCGTCTCGCCTTTCCTCTGACTGTTTAACGTCGGCCAGATCCCCTCGTCACTCCTCGCTGTCTCATTCTTGCCAGACCATGGTAATCCATTTGCTCCTCCGAGGTGTGCACGTGCTCCCACAAGGCCGCAACCACGTCTGCCTTGTCATGTATCAATACTCCACCAAGTTCTGCAGAGCCAGCCAATCTGTCCGCCTGTTCATTTCCCAGCACACCGGCATGCCCTGGAGATAAAATCCAAGTGATGCTTGTCACCCGTGACCTCCGAAGCGAAGCAAGCCACTCTGCACGAAGGCTGCCCGTCCTCACCCTCGTCAGCATACTTTCTGAGTCAGTTACAATCACGATGTGTGTGTGTGTGTCGTATTCTCCATCCAGCGGAGAGCCGCAGTGACCGCCTCCACCTCCATTCTTAAGCTGGATGTTGTGGTATCATATGCCAGGCTCTCCTGCCCCAAACATCGACCATTAGCTTTGGCTATAAACCCCTGGCCACTTCTCTCACCTCTTGACACCGAACCATCTGTGTAGATATTCACATCACCCGAGTGAGCATTATCCTGAATTAGTTGCTGGATTTCCACTTCCGTGGCCCCTGCTGGCCACTCCCTGCACTCCCTGCTTAATGTGATTATAACTCTGCACAAGTCTGACTGCTCCACTGGCACTCTGACCCACTCCTCTCCATGCCTAATGTTCTCCAAGGGGCACACCTGTCTGATCGTATCCTCCGCCTGAGCCATCCATGATTTCCCTCTTATCAGTCGCTGACCCTTAACTGCGTCCAGCGCCTCATGCAGTGGGTGATCTGTGTCTGCAGCTACTCTGAGGTATGCCTTCGCCTGCATCACCTTGTGCCTACCAGCAACAGTCGGCAGACCAAGGATGTAATGCATACACACTACTGGAGTGTCTCTAGTGCATCCCAGAATGACCCGCATGGTATCTCTCTGGATATTGGGTTGGAGTTGACAGTGAAATACCTAATACCTTAAGGGGAGGCATTACCAACACAATGATTTATTTCGGCCTGGCTGTTTGTGCAGTGTTGAATCATGACCTGGTAACATCCTCATATGCCTTTCTGCAGATGTGATGTTTCAGAACTGTTCTTACATACCCTGATGGTTTATTGGCAAGGAGAGGGGAATGAGAGCTGTTCAATACACATGCTGTGGAGGTGGTACTTTGGTACCAGGTCAGAAGGAATGTATCTAAACCAACCTGTTTGATAGATGCAAACCATTTTCAGGGCTGAAGTGACTGATCACTAACATATTGGACTGAAGAGTTTAAACTCAGTTTTAAGAGTTTCACGAACCAATCAACCAGCCAGCCAAATAACTAACCAACCAGTCAACCAACTGACCAATCAAGCAGCAAACCAATCAGGTCAACCAACCAGCTAGTCATCCAACCAATCAGTTAAGCAACCTATCAACCAGCCAACCAACCAACCAGTCAACCAACCAGCCAATTAACCAACCAGTCAACCAACCAACTAGTCAACCACCCAACCAGTCAAACAACCAACAATTCAACCAACCGATCAACCACCCAACCAACCAATCAACCAATGAATGAATGAACGAACGAACATACATTATTTTCAAAGGGTTAAGAATTGGGCACACATGCCCGTCTAACATTCTGCCCTTCTATCGCTCCAACCAACCAACCAGCCTACCACTGGTACATATACCATTCGTAGATGAGTAGTGGACTTATAAGAAGGTAGAAAACACACCTAAAATATAATTGCTAGAAAAACATGGATAAACAAACAAACAAACAGCCTAGTATCTGAAGTAACACTGGACACTTTGTATCCCAATTGTAATCCAGGTTTATTAACCGATATGGTAACTATAACTTTCAGTTTTTATGCTATTTGGTATTATCTTTAGAGATCTGTGTGGCTGAGAGATTTAACATGATTAAACCTTGTCATCTGATGACAGCATAGTGGGTTCACTTAAAGTCGCTTTAAAAAAAAGAGAAATTGACATACTGGTGTTGATGCTCCTTGTGTTCTTCCACACAGGTTCGTGTTGTGTTCATTAATCCAACCCATCCGTCTATGATTCCCTGTAAATACTTCATGGATGGCAACTGCCGGTTTTCTGATGAGGAATGCAGGTACATATGTATAGCATTTTTCATATAAATTGTATACAAAAGTTGTAATTGTGATTGACAACTGCCTTCTTCTGTACTTCCTGTCTAGTAGGGGAAGAGCCCTTGTAGAAAGAGACTTCTCTTGTGATGATCCATTTAATGTGTTATTTTATTTATTTTATACTTACACAATTTCCTACTCACTACTTGTGCTCCGAGAGTTAAGGGTTCGATTCTGGACTCGTCATTCAGTTTATGAGTGAAATTTGTCTAGAGACCTCTTTGGGTTGTTGCTGGAGCTACAGAGTTTATGCTTTGTATGACACTTTTGGCAGGTTGCCTTGTAGAAAGAGACAGTTTATGTGTTAAAAACCCGGTGCAGGAAGTCAATTTTAAGTCTTTAAACCCTCTTATTGCAAAGGTGTTACAGAAGAATATTAAAATTAATTCAAAGAAAACAACTGAGTGAAAAAGACAGTGAAGTTTATACAAGAGACAACATTGTACATATGGGCAGTAAATTTCAAGTGAGTGAAAGAAGAAGGAAAATGAAAAAGTGAATATATATGGTACAGGGGCCTATAGGGGAAGTAAAGAAGGGTAACACTGACCTGCCATGCATGTCATAAGAGGCAACTAAGGATGTCATGAGACTGGCTAACTCATCTTGTAGTCAACGAGTGACCTCTCTTATAACGTTGCAATATAAATTGTTTGTGCTTAGTTTATGTTTACAACATTTATTATACAATGTTTGTTTGTTTGTTTCTTTTTTTCTTTTTTTTTTCAATGTAAATATAGCATTCATGATAGATACTTGGTGTACTACAGATGAATGATTGGAAGGGCCGAATGCAAGATGGGTCTTTGTGCCAAATTTGTGACCCTTTGAAAATAAAGTTTGTTTGTACGTTTGACAACTTTAGCTGCAAATGCCGTCTAATTATGAACAAGTGTACAATGGGCTTGGCATGAGTTGATGAGGACATATGCTCTACTGGGAGATGAAAATAGACGAAGATAGCGAAGGTGTTACAGAAGTGTATTAAAATTTCATTGAACATAAAAAAGAACAAATATATCTATCCAACAAGAACTCAGTGTTAAAAAATATAGTTTATTAGGAATAATAATATTGAGGAACATGAAATATTTTGGGCATGTAAACAGACATGAATGGGATAATTATGGGAGGAGGTGTACAGGGAAAGCAGAGAAGTGGAAAACCACAATGTAGGGCCATTTAATATTTTGTGTGTGTGCGCATGTGTGTGTATGCGCGCGCACATGCGTGTGTGTGTGGTATTTTTTTTCTTTGCTAACTTTGAACTCAGCACAATCTGTTTTTATCAGCACAAAGAAGAACAGAAGACATTGTGCATACTTTGCGTATGAGGGTGCATGAGGGAGGAGAAATGGCCAGATATCGAGAAGCTTTAGTGGACTTTGGTGACTTGCCACATGGTGATGACTAGATCTTGAACAATATGAAATCACAGGAGGTCAGAATGGCTGAATGGATAAACAACGTGTGTTCTTAAACATCCGATGTGTTGATGCCGAGGTATGGGGGTTCAACCCCTAGATTAGACAGTTGGACTAAAATGTTGACGTCTCATCCTTAACTTGGGGATGTAAATTACAAGTACCTCTGAAGTCAGAATAGCTTCGTCTGATGGCGAGGGACACTGGTAATGGGGAAAGCTAATTCACACGCAAAATTCAGTCCAGTGCACTAGAAGTAGTTGTATGGGTTACGCCAGTGAGCCCTAAAAGACCTAACAAAAAAAAAATGAAAGCAGAAATTGAGGACGAGCAGTGTGCAGCTGTGTAAAGTAAAGGAATTGCAGTAGTGCAGTGGCTAGCACACTTGCCTGACAGCCTGGTGCTAACGTATTTGATTCTCCCTTGAGGGAGGGTTTTTGTAAAAATGGACCTGGGCTTCCAGGTTGACGCAGCCTAAAATTGGTACCAGAATATGTTCTTGAAAGTAAAGGTGGACACAGGATATTGACCACATAACCCATCGAGTGGCCTATATAAATATGTGGCTGGATACCATGTATCCAGCATACCTCAAGCCATGGAAGAATTTAATTAATTAGTTAGTTAGTTAGTTAGTTAGTCGAGGTTCCAACTTCACGGCAACGGGTCATCCCCATTATGCTCCATTCCTGTGCCAGCAAATATCACACAAAATGCTCCCCACTGTCCAATGTGAAAAGTGGAATAGACGGGAGTCTCTGCAATCCAACAAGCCCGCACAGGTACACTGTGCATAATGCTGCCATCAGAATATCAACACAAAATTCATCCATGAATACCACAGTTCATCGTCGATGGACTCGGCAATCACCAGAAAGACCTCATTGACCCGGGTTTTCTCACATGGCTTGGTCTCTTACCGCAGGGCGACCTGCTGAAAGTGTCGCACAAAGCACGAACTCCGCAACTTCAGCACCGATTCCCAGGAGTTTCTCACTTCCGGTCGTCAGCATGGCGATTAGGCGTTGAGCCGTTAAGGCCTGTGGCGTGTTTATGCTTGTGGCTACAGTTTGCAATCACATTTTCCTCCTGTTGGATGGTAGTATATGGTTCCGTCGCTCTGCTACTGAGTGAGTGCGTGGGCGACACCATGAGCTGTGAAATTCGCATAGAAGAATTTAATTTACTTACTTTACAGGCACAAACAATGCCACATACATTTTAAGAACAAACAGAAAGATTGATTTAAATGATATATCACATGAGCAGGTGTGCAGATTAGCTGGGTCTGCATCTCTCAGTGGGATATTGGTGCCTGAAATAGCAGATGTGGTCGGAGCCCTTTGAGATCATGCATATTGTGTGGAAGAACAGATAGATGTTCATGGCCCGGAAAGACTGGTGCTGCAGAGAGTGACCAGAGGATCTGGCAGACTTTCAGGACTCTGAGGAAAGTCCAGGTGGACATATAATCAATTTGCTACTGGTATCTTTAGTATTGAGACTCTGTTGCAGATGAGGATGGGGTATGTATGGGAATGTACCGAGTGCTGTGATGTCAGTTCTTGACTCAACTCATTATTTAAATGAACAGAGACCCATATTTGTGCTTTATTGATTACATAAAGCTTTTGATAAGGTGAAACATGCAGCAATAATTAGAATGTTAGAAAATTTTAACATTGATGGCAACAAAAAACAGCCAAAGGAATTGATAACTAGATGGGAACTTTTCAACACGTAAAAAAGTGTTAGAGAAGGCCTAACATTTCACTCTCTAGCGGGGGTATCTGCTGTAACACTACCTTATTTTAACCATGTATACCATTGTTTTGGGGTGGTGTATTTTATTCGGTTGTCCTATGTGTTGCAGGCGTTCTCATGGCCATCCTGTGTTAGTATCAGAACTCAAGCCCTTTGAAGAACCAGATCACAGGTTGGTAGTAGACTCTTTTTAACAGAATTGTTTATGGACATTCTAAATTAAATAATACACCATATGCTCATTGATTTCTTTATACATGACAAACTTAAATTAATCTGTTACAGTCTCATTATAGAATTATGACAGGAAGTGATCAATGTATGGTATATGCTTGGTATTTATCTCACTCTCTCTTTCTCTCTTACAGTTTCTCTCCCCTCTCTTTCAGTCTGTCTCTCGTTCAATCTCTCTCTTTCTCTGTGGGGAGCGGAGTGTGGATGGGGTGGTGGTATGTAATATGTCTTGTCTGCCTGTCTGTATGTGCATATGTGTGGATACGTATGTGTACTTGCGCACATGTGTGCATGCATGCATGTATGTGTATGTAACATCTGAATTCTTCAGTCAGAGAGACATTTGTTAAAATATGACATTTCTGCTAAATCACTGCATAATGCAATGGAATTATTAGTTCTCTCCCTTGCCATCTTTACTAACCAATCCAAAAGTAGAAATAATCAATCTCTATAAAACTGCACACTGAGGTCTTGATCTTAAGCAAGGCTACCTAATTTCTATAAATCTGTGTCCACCAGGGTATCCATCTTAAGCAAGGCTACCTAATTTCTATAAATCTGTGTCCACCAGGGTATCCATCTTAAGCAAGGCTACGTAATCTCTATACATCTGTGCCCACTAGGGTATCCATCTTAAGCAAAGCTACCTAATCTATTTATAACATCTCACTAAGGTCTGTTATCCTAAGTAAAGCTACCTGGTCTCTACAGAACTGTGCCCAGCGAGGTCTGCAACCTAGGCAAGGCTACATAATCTGTATACAATTAAAGGGGATTGCATAAGTAAAACTACTGTATATAAGTAAATGACAGATACCAGAAATCGCTTAAGACGAATAATCATCCCTTGGCACTTAATCAGTGAAGGGCTGAAATCTGTGGAGAAACGTGAGTGCCTACTCAGCTTTGCAAGGCACATGATTATAATTAATATAGTCCCAGGGTCAACCTAGCTTCATGAAATGGGTAGCAGACCATTTCCAGAATTAAAAAGAAGGGGAGACATGTTCGCCAATGCTTGCTCCAGACCAAGCATACAAGGAAGAGGACTAAATCTGTATCAAACTGCCCACGCAGGTCTCATAGTGTCTGGGTACCTAGTTTTATTTACCATCTCACAAGAATGATAGACACAAACGATGGAGTCTGAAATCATACAAGGAAAGAAGCCCATCCCTAGTCAGTTATTACCTGTACCCACTGTCTCTTCCCCTGGGCTTCGGATTGGAGGCTGTTCACAATGAAGTACCTAAAAACTCCCCTGTTAGACATTGCTTAAACTCCTCCCTCACATGTTGCTTAAACTCCTCCCTCAGACATTGCTTAAACTTCTCCCTCACATGTTGCTTAAACTTCTCCCTTACATGTTGCTTAAACTCCTCCCTCACATGTTGCTTAAATGCCTCTCTCAGACATTGCTTAAACTCCTCCCTCACATGTTGCTTAAACTCCTCCCTCACATGTTGCTTAAACGCCTCTCTCAGACATTGCTTAAACTTCTCACTCACATGTTGCTTAAACTTCTCCCTTACATGTTGCTTAAACTCCTCCCTTACATGTTGCTTAAACTCCTCCCTCACATGTTGCTTAAACGCCTCTCTCAGACATTGCTTAAATTTCTCACTCACATGTTGCTTAAACTTCTCCCTTACATGTTGCTTAAACTCCTCCCTTACATGTTGCTTAAACTCCTCCCTCACATGTTGCTTAAACGCCTCTCTCAGACATTGCTTAAACTCCTCCCTCACATGTTGCTTAAACTTCTCCCTCACATGTTGCTTAAATGCCTCTCAATATGTTGCTTAAACTCCTCCCTCACATGTTGCTTAAACTCCTCCCTCACATGTTGCTTAAACTTCTCCCTCACATGTTGCTTAAACTTCTCCCTCAGAAATTGCTTAAACTTCACCCTCACATGTTGCTTAAACTTCTCCCTCAGACATTGCTTAAACTTCTCCCTTAGACATTGCTTAAACTTCTCCCTCAGACATTGCTTAAACTTCTCCCTCACATGTTGCTTAAACTTCTCCCTCAGACATTGCTTAAACTTCTCCCTTAGACATTGCTTAAACTTCTCCCTCAGACATTGCTTAAACTTCTCCCTTAGACATTGCGTAAACTTCTCCCTCAGACATTACTTAAACTTCTCCCTTAGACATTGCTTAAACTTCTCCCTCAGACATTGCTTAAACTTCTCACTCACATGTTGCTTAAACTTCTCCCTTACATGTTGCTTAAACTCCTCCCTTACATGTTGCTTAAACTCCTCCCTCACATGTTGCTTAAACGCCTCTCTCAGACATTCCTTAAACTTCTCCCTCACATGTTGCTTAAACTTCTCCCTTACATGTTGCTTAAACTCCTCCCTCACATGTTGCTTAAACGCCTCCCTTACATGTTGCTTAAACTCCTCCCTCACATGTTGCTTAAACGCCTCTCTCAGACATTGCTTAAACTTCTCCCTTACATGTTGCTTAAACTCCTCCCTTACATGTTGCTTAAACTCCTCCCTCACATGTTGCTTAAACTCCTCCCTTACATGTTGCTTAAACTCCTCCCTCACATGTTGCTTAAACGCCTCTCTCAGACATTGCTTAAACTTCTCCCTCACATGTTGCTTAAACTTCTCCCTTACATGTTGCTTAAACTCCTCCCTCACATGTTGCTTAAACGCCTCCCTCACATGTTGCTTAAACTCCTCCCTTACATGTTGCTTAAACTCCTCCCTCACATGTTGCTTAAACGCCTCTCTCAGACATTGCTTAAACTTCTCCCTCACATGTTGCTTAAACTTCTCCCTTACATGTTGCTTAAACTCCTCCCTCACATGTTGCTTAAACGCCTCTCTCAGACATTGCTTAAACTTCTCACTCACATGTTGCTTAAACTTCTCCCTTACATGTTGCTTAAACTCCTCCCTTACATGTTGCTTAAACTTCTCCCTCACATGTTGCTTAAACATCTCCCTCAGACATTGCTTAAACTTCTCACTCACATGTTGCTTAAACTTCTCCCTTACATGTTGCTTAAACTCCTCCCTTACATGTTGATTAAACTCCTCTCTCACATGTTGCTTAAACTCCTCCCTCAGACATTGCTTAAACTCCTCTCTCACATGTTGCTTAAACTTCTCCCTCACATGTTGCTTAAATGCCTCTCTCACATGTTGCTTAAACTCCTCCCTCACATGTTGCTTAAACTCCTCCCTCACATGTTGCTTAAACTCCTCCCTCACATGTTGCTTAAACTTCTTCCTCACATGTTGCTTAAACTTCTTCCTCACATGTTGCTTAAACTTCTCCCTCACATGTTGCTTAAACTTCTCCCTCAGACATTGCTTAAACTTCTCCCTCACATGTTGCTTAAACTTCTCCCTCAGACATTGCTTAAACTTCTCCCTTAGACATTGCTTAAACTTCTCCCTGAGACATTGCATAAACTTCTCCCTTAGACATTGCTTAAACTTCTCCCTCAGACATTGCTTAAAATTCTCCATTAGACATTGCTTAAACTTCTCCCTCAGACATTGCTTAAGCGTCTCCATCACATGTTGCTTAAACTTCTCCCTCAGACATTGCTTAAACTTCTCCCTCAGACATTGCTTAAACTTCTCCCTTAGACATTGCTTAAACTTCTCCCTCAGACATTGCTTAAACTTCTCCCTCACATGTTGCTTAAACTCCTCCCTCAGACATTGCTTAAATTTCTCCCTCACATGTTCCTTAAACTCCTCCCTCAGACATTGCTTACACTTCTACCTCACATGTTGCTTAACCTCCTCCCTCACATGTTGCTTAAATTTCTCTCTCAGACATTGCTTAAACTCCTCCCTCAGACATTGCTTAAACTCCTCCCTCATCTGTTGCTTAAACTTTCCCCTCACATGTTGCTTAAACTCCTCCCTCACATGTAGCTTAAATTTCTCTCTCAGACATTGCTTAAACTCTTCCCTCACATGTTGCTTAAACTCCTCCCTCAGACATTGCTTAAACTCCTCCCTCAGACATTGCTTAAACTCCTCACTCACATGTTGCTTAAACTCCTCCCTCAGACATTGCTTAAACTCCTCCCTCACATGTTGCTTAAACTCCTCCCTCAGACATTGCTTAAACTCCTCCCTCACATGTTGCTTAAATTTCTCTCTCAGACATTGCTTAAACTCCTCCCTCAGACATTGCTTAAACTCCTCCTTCAGACATTGCTTAAACTCCTCCTTCAGACATTGCTTAAACTCCTCCCTCAGACATTGCTTAAACTTCTCCCTCAGACATTGCTTAAACTCCTTGTTGCTTAAACTCCTCTCTTATATGTTGCTTAAATTCCTCCCTCACATATTGCTTAAACTCCTCTATCAAACATTGCTTAAACTTCTCCCTCAGATATTGCTTACTCAATTATTGCTTAAACTCCTCCCTCAGACATTGCTTAAACTCCCCCCTCACATGTTGCTTAAACTCCTCCCTCAGACATTGCTTAAACTCCTCCCTCACATGTTGCTTAAACTCCTCCCTCACATGTTGCTTAAACTCCTCTCTCAGACATTGCTTAAACTTCCCCCTCAGACATTGCTTAAACTCCTCCCTCAGACATTGCTTAAACTCCTCCCTCACATGCTGCTTAAACTCCTCCCTCAGACATTGCTTTTACTTCTCCCTCACATGTTGCTTAAACTCCTTCCTCACATGTTGCTTAAACTTCTCCCTCAGACATTGCTTAAACTCCTCCCTCACATGTTGCTTAAACGCCTCCTTCAGACATTGCTTAAACTTCTCCCTCACATGTTGCTTAAACTTCTCCCTCACATGTTGCTTAAACTTCTCTCTCAGACATTGCTTAAACTTCTCCCTCACATGTTGCTTAAACTCCTCCCTCACATGTTGCTTAAACTCCTCCCTCAGACATTGCTTAAACTTCTCCCTCACATGTTGCTTAAACTCCTCCCTCAGACATTGCTTAAACTTCTCCCTCACATGTTGCTTAAACTCCTCCCTCAGACATTGCTTAAACTTCTTCCTCACATGTTGCTTAAACTCCTCCCTCAGACATTGCTTAAACTCCTCCCTCACATGTTGCTTAAACTTCTCCCTCACATGTTGCTTAAACTCCTCCATCAGACATTGCTTAAACTTCTCCCTTAGACATTGCTTAAATTTCTCCCTTACATGTTGCTTAAACTTCTCCCTCACATGTTGCTTAAACTTCTCCCTCACATGTTGCTTAAACGTCTCCCTCACATGTTGCTTAAACTTCTCCCTCACATGTTGCTTAAACTCCTCCCTCAGACATTGCTTAAACTTCTCCCTCGGACATTGCTTAAACTTCTCCCTCAGACATTGCTTAAACTTCTCCCTCAGATATTGCTTATACTTCTCCCTCAGACATTGCTTATACTTCTCCCTCAGACATTGCTTAAACTCCTCCCTCAGACATTGCTTAAACTTCTCCCTCACATATTGCTTAAACTTCTCTCTCAGACATTGCTTAAACTTCTCCCTCACATGTTGCTTCAACTTCTCCCTCACATGTTGCTTAAACGCCTCCCTCAGACATTGCTTAAACTCTTCCCTCACATGTTGCTTAAAATCCTCCCTCAGACATTGCTTAAACTTCTCCCTCACATGTTGCTTAAACTCCTCCCTCAGACATTGCTTAAACTCCTCCCTCACATGTCGCTTAAACTTCTCCCTCAGACATTGCTTAAACTCCTCCCTCACATGTTGCTTACATTTCTCTCTCAGACATTGTTTAAACTCCTCCCTCACATGTTGCTTACATTTCTCTCTCAGACATTGTTTAAACTCCTCCCTCACATGTTGCTTAAATTTCTCCCTCAGACATTGCTTAAATTTCTCCCTCAGACATTGCTTAAATTTCTCCCTCAGACATTGCTTAAACTCCTCCCTCAGACATTGCTTAAACTCCTCTCTTAGACATTGCTTAAACTCCTCCCTCACATGTTGCTTAAACTCCTCCCTCAGATATTGCTTAAACTCCCTCCTGCACGTCACTACACACCAATGGAAAAAAAAGACGTTTCAGAACATGAACTCTATAGCACCAGTGAAATTATGGACAAGTTGACCTGCCAGTCTACATTCAGGCATAAGTATTTACACTGACAGGATGAACATATCCATACTTTAGGTGAAAATGTTGGTAAGAGAAAATTAACAAACTGGTAGACTTATGGGCCATGCTACTGTGGAAAGCAAACAAACAGTGGACTGGGTTAATATGTTGAATGCCAGAGAGGCATGATGATTAAACAAATCAAGAGACGACTGCGAATCTGCAACCTTGACCACAACATCAAGTGAAAAAGGATGAAGCCAGACAGGAGCACTGTGCAGGGGGCCAAAGAAGAATAGTGAACCAACACAGAACTGATGCTATCAACTGCTACACACTGAGGGAAACACTGAGGAGTAGATCAGAGCACTTATGGACTGAATGGTCAGATGTGCAGTGAGGGTAATCTGACAACGGACATACATCCCTACAGCCATGTGACACTTCTCAAGTCCACATTTTAAAGCTGAGTTTGTATTTTTTCAGCAAAATAATCGAAGGATGTCGCTGCCTGGCC
Source organism: Cepaea nemoralis (assembly GCA_014155875.1). Classification (NCBI taxonomy): domain Eukaryota; kingdom Metazoa; phylum Mollusca; class Gastropoda; order Stylommatophora; family Helicidae; genus Cepaea; species Cepaea nemoralis. The sequence continues at coordinate 91,687 of JACEFZ010022713.1, forward strand.
AAGAACACAGATGATGTGTGGCACCCAGCGACTGTTATTGATGTCTGTGATGATGACCTGGTCAATGTACGGTTTGACTCTCAGCAGATGGAGTGCACAGTTCTTGTGGAGCACATTGTGCCTCTAGGTGACTCACTTAAGAGAAGTCTTAGAATGTGTTAATTTCTATAGTTAGTCATTAGTTAGTCATTAGTCGCTGTTCCAACTTCACGGAAAAGGGTTGCCACATTATGCTCCATTCTTATGCCAGTGAATATCACACAAAATGCTCCTCACTGCCCCATGTGAAAAGTGGAACAGACAGGAGTCTCGGTAAGCCAACCAGGTACTTTCTATGTGATGGTCTAGTATCAACAAGCTGAACTAAAGTTAGGTGCTTTATGAGCAGATGAAGAAGGTCAGGTTAATGCCAAAGCAGATACTGCTTCATGGGCATGAACTGTTTGTTTTCACATATACCAGGTCATGGCATAGGAAGATGAAGTGACCAGTGATCTTATTTGCTTTACTTTCCCAGGGAACAACTATTAGACATTGTAGTAAATGAGAGGGCAAGAAAAGGACTATCTTTGAATATTAAGAAAACAGAAACATTGGTTTTCTCTCTCTCTCTGTGTCTCTCTCTGTTTCTCTCTGTCTCTGTCTCTGTCTCTGTCTCTCTCTCTCTGTCTCTCTCTCTCTCTCTCTCTCTCTCTCTCTCTCTCTCTCTCTCTCTCTCTCTCTCTCTCTCTCTCTCTCTCTCTCTCTCTCTCTCTCTCTCTCTCTCTTTGCATGCATTTTAATGCATATTTTTCTGTTCTTGTCTAAGGTTAGCTTCATAACTGATGTATGTATGAAATAACACATGAGAGGAAAGAGATAAGAACAGCAGAATGTCAGACAGACTTGTGTGCCCAATTCTTAACCCTTTGGAAATAAAGTTTGTTTGTTCATTTCGTCCACTCCCTCCCTCCCCCTTTTCTCTCTCTTTCTCTCGCTCTTTATATATGTATATATAAAGTCAGTAAAGGTGCTTTTACATGCCTAGAGCACAAATGGTATACGGGCCTATGGGGTTAGACCCATATTTTTATTGCCCAAACGCACTGAGTGGCTGATGTGGTTGGTATCACTCTGACTGTCTTTACTTCCCAAGACACTGGTGCCCATTTAAGGCTGGATGATCTTTGAGCCCAGGTGAATTTTCAATAATTCGAAACTGCCCTTATGCTGATTGAACCCAGCATGATTGTCTAACCACTGTGCTATTGCATTATATAGGGTATAATTTTAATGACTGTGCGGTGTTTGAAAATATTGCCAGTCCAAGTTTCGTATTCACCCTTTGTAAAGTTCATGCAACATAATAGGTAAATACAAAACTTGGACCGGCAATATTTTCAAACATTGCACAGTCATTAAAAATACACCCTATATAATGACACCGTCTTGATAGCATAAAGTCTGAAAGATCTGCAGGAAATTGGTTAGTTGCATAGCCTATACAGGACCTTGCAGTCAACCCCAGCGTTTTTTGGCTGTTAGTGATTTCTTAGCAAATTTACGTTCAGTAGTTTGCCATTGCTTTCTGAACGACCGGCACTCATACCATTGTATGGGAACCAACACAACAGGGTCTGCTGCCAAATCGCCCGCAGCTGTGCTTTGAGCATGGTATGTGGAATTACAAATTGCATTCGTAACCCCTTCGCCACAGAGCTGGTACAGTGGTTGTGGAAAGTGAAAAACTGGGCCTTAGTTTGGATAATAGAAAGACAGAAGTCATGGTGATATCAAAGAAACAGATTGTGCCTAAATGTGCAATTAAAATAAATAACATTATTTTTGGCAAGTGCAGAAATTCACATATCTAGGCACGTAGATAACATCCATCAGGTTGAAAATGCATCAATGAGACAAAGAACAGCAAAATCTGCAATCTGTCAAATGAAGAACGTAAGTCATTGTCCTTGAAAGTTAGAAAAAGAGTTCTTGCACGTTACATAGAACCAAATTTAACATACAGCTGCAAATCCTGGACAATTAGTAAACAGTTCAAAAGAAATCCCTGGAAGCCTTGGAGATGTGGGTTTACGGAAGAATGCTGAAAATTAATTGGACAGCCAAAATTAGCAATCTGGACATTTTGAGGGAGACTGAGTCGCAAAGACAATTTAACACAAACATGAAAAAAAAAGCAGTCATCAATTTTTGGCCACTTTTTGAGAAAACAAAAAACTGGAACATGTTATGACAACCTGAAAGATTTGCGGAGGGGGAGATAGAGGAAGACAGCATGAGAAGATTCTTGACAGTCTTGTGTCATGACACAAAAGGGAATCAACATATGAATTGATCCATGCTGTCAGAGATCGCAATTTGTGGAGAGGCATGATCTCCCACACCAGCTGGCAAGGCACTGAATGATGATGATGATATGCAATAGCATACTGGTTAGACAATCACATGCTGTACCGGTTGTCTTGAGTTTGATCACTGTTTTTTCTAAGAGATGCATCTATTATTTGGTGTAAATTAATTTCTTGAGAATACTATTCCTGTTTGCTTCATTGTGTCTGTATTTGTACCTCTAATTTATTGTTAATGCAGTGTCATTGCTGTTTTTATTAAAATTATTATGTGTAGATTTTTGTCAGAAAGAATATAATAATTGTAGCATGTTCTTTTCCAGATGACGGAAGTGATGATGAAGATAGTAGTGACTCAGATGATGAAAATAATCCCTCAGGCCTTTCAAAAAGTAGCGATATTGATGATTCAGATAGTGACTTGCCAGTTTATTTGTGGAAGCCAGCCCAGACAACAGACAAATTAGGAGCATGGGAGATACATACAAAGGTATATTTGCTTTATTTATTTATTGTTTGGATATTCAGTCATAAAAGAAGAAAATCGAGGCTTTTGAATTTATATACTACAGACAAATCCTTAGAATACTGTGGACCAAGAAGATGAGAAACCAACATTCTACAAGATCTGGACATTGAAGAACATTGGCTCCTAGACAGTATCATGTTTCAGAAACTGAAATACTTTGAACATATTAAACATCACAGTGACTTGGAGAGAACTATGATGGAAGGTTCTAGAAATAATTGGCAGGGGTCAGCTAGCACGAAGATGGACACCGGAAATTAAAGACACTTTGGGAATCAAAATGCATGAGGAAGGGGAACTGGCAAATAATCGAGAATATTTTTGATGGGCTATGATAGGAGCAATGTTCTGACAAAGAAATACAAGATAATTTTAACATAGAAGTAAAGAACAAATTTGATATATTGTCTGATCTAGAGATCCTATTTCAAGATGTGGATGATCAATGGGAAATGTTGAAGAATTCAATCAGCTTAGCTGCAGAAAAAACTATTCCAAAATTACAGAAAGTGGATCGTCAGACATGGATGACTGCAGAAATTTTACAGCTAATGGAAACAAGAAGACAGAACAAAAATAATCCTGCCAAATATAAAGAAATTCACAGAAAAGTCAGAACATTATGTAAGGAGGCAAAAGAAGCATGGCTCGAGAAAAATTGCATAGAAATTGAAACACAACACAACAGTAAAAATACCAAACTAATGCACAAAAGAATTCAGGAGCTTACTAATCAAAGAACACATACATCAGCAGGCTGCCTAAAGACAAAAGATGGAAAAATCATAATAGAAAAAGATCAGATTTTACATGTATGGTCAGATTATGTGAAATACCTTTATGATGATAACAGAGAAGAACAGTATGATATTCAAAATAATAATGAAGGACCATCAATTTTGAAGATGGAGGTTCAGAATGCTCTTAACCATATGAAATCTGGCAAGACCCCCGGTTCAGATAACATCACAACAGAAATGATTAATGCTTTAGAAGAATACGGAATAGATAAAGTTACCAGACTCCTGAATACCATATATGATACTGGAGATATACCTCATGAATTATGTAATTCTGTATTTATTGCAATACCAAAGAAATCAGGAGCCTTGGAATGTGATCAACATCGAACAATTAGTATAATGAGTCCCCGGGAAGGTTAACCCGGTCAACAAATGCCCACAGAAGTCGGATGTGTCGGCCTAACGGCGCAAGAACGTAGCTCTGTTGTAAACAGGTACAACACAGTCACATCCGGAAAAAAAATCTGGATGAACGAAGAAGAAGAAGAAGAAGTATAATGAGTCACATCACGAAGATTTTGCTAAGAATTATCATGCATAGAGTTAGGAAGAAAATACAACCTGAAATAGGAGAAGAACATTGTGGGTTTGTAGAAGGCAAGGGTACCGTAAATGCTGTGTACAGACTAAGAATAGTAATTGAACGTTCTATAGAAGTAAACAAAGATCTACACCTCTGCTTTATTGACCTCTCAAAGGCTTTCGTTAAAGTGAGACATGTTGACATGATAAGGATGCTTGAAGATCTACAGATTGATGGAAAAGACCTTAGACTTGTAAAAACCATATATTGGAAACAAGCTGCCATAAGAATTGATAATGAAGTAGGTCAATATCAGCCTATTAAGAGAGGTGTGAGACAGGGATGTGTAATGTCTCCAGATCTTTTTTCCCTGTACAGTGAACATATTTTCAGAAATATAGAAGATATGGAAGGAATCAACATTGGGGGATGATACATCAATAACATTAGATACGCAGATGATACAGTCTTGATTGCAGACAATGAACAGGACCTGCAAAATTTAGTAGATGCGGTTGTTGCACACAGTGAACAACTAGGGTTAGAATTGAATTGTAAGAAGACACAGATTATGGTCGTCACTAGGAAGGAAGAAATACCACAATGTAATATACAAGTAAATGGGCATATTCTTAAACAAGTGAATCGGTACAACTATCTCGGAACAGTCATAACATCTGATGGGAGATGCCTTGAAGAGATTAGAACAAGAATTGCCATGGCGAAGGTAGCCTTTTGCAAGATGAAAAACATACTGACCAATAAAAAGATATCAATTGAAACGAGAAAAAGAGTGTTGAAGTGCTACATAGAACCTGTACTTTTATATGGATGTGAGTCGTGGACAATGAGCAGACAAGCTGAAAAACATCTGATGGCTGTGGAAATGTGGTTTCTGAGGAAAATGCAAAGAATACCATGGACAGACTAGAAAAACCAATGAACAAGTCCTTCAAGAAACAAATGAAGATTGTAAACTGATTAGAGACATTAGACGTAGACTGAAATTTTTTTGGGCATGTTATGAGAAGAAATGAATTGGAGAACTCGGTGACAACTGGCAAGATTGAAGGCAAGACCAAGAATTAAATACCTGGATGGCTTGGCCACATGGCATGGTCAAGACAGAAACATGGAGCTGATCTACGACTCTGGTGATCGAGTGAGATGGCAGGACATAACCGCCCACGCTTATCGGCATGGCACATAATGGATGAATCTGCAAAGAACCTGCTACACAATGTTGTTTAACTAATGTCGGGTAGTGTTTGTAGGCTTGTGTATATGTTTCTACAAATTGTCGCCATAATTTTCTATACTTGCTTAGTAATTTTTTTCAACAGAAAAATTTTCACTTGAAGTAGGCTGTATGTGTCTAAGTATTATGATGTTAACATTTTTTGATCAGAAGACCTTTCACTGAAAACTAGTAAGAATAAAAATATCATGTAAAGGTTTTCTCGTGCCTCTCTGTCTCTGTCATTACTGCTTACATATATTGCGGTGCAAGGGAATCTTGAACTGGAGGAATTATGGCCGCCTAATTAGCGCAATCGCCATGAACTGGGCAGGTTAGGGTTTTCTTTTTGCCCCACAACAGAAAAAAAAATTCCATAATTTTATCCAGAATTTAAACCTGGTCTCTCGAATGGCTGCCCATCATTCTAGCCACTCGGCCAGATGCTCCTCACTTTCTCATGACCATATTGCCAAAAAGTGTAATTGATAGGCCTGTGATGTGTGAATTGAGTACACTAGCTCCTTTCCTGATACGGTTCCTTCCCAGATTAATCTCTGGTTCTAATTTTAGAGGCAGAATTGACCTCTGAACCCTTGTAAGTAAAAGAAATAAAGGACCCTTAGGGTGTATTGGTCATATGGTGCTAGCGCCATATTTGTATAGACCATTTGTCACTTGATAGTTGATATGGTCAATATATCACTTGATAGTTGATATGGTCAATATCATGCAGCCTTTACTTTCCCAAGACATTTCCTGGTACCTATTTTAGCCTAGCCTGAGAGCCCAGATCACTTATAGAAAACCATGTGTCTGGATGGAGGTTCAAACACATGGCCAGCAGGCTGGCAGGTAATCATGCTAGCCATTGTGCTACCGCAGTTCCCCAGAGTCCTTGTGGTGTGAGAAAAAATCCCTCCTCAACAGGACGTTTTTATATGAAAGACAAAATTTGGAGATAACAGTAATCTTTCTTACCTTCCAAATGTTTCCCTTGAAACTAATTCTTTATGTCTTGGGATATCTTCTTGTGCTTCCCATTGTCATCAGTAACCAACCCAGAGAAACCAAGTTACACCATACTTATCTCCTGCAGCTCCTTCAATGTCCATCCTATATTATTCATCTCTGCCTCTAATTCTCTTCACCGTGTATTTTAGGTCTCTCTTCTTTTACCCCTGTGGGTTCCAGAAAAAGACTGTCTAAGTATACTTGTATCAGGTTTTCTCAGTGCATGTCCTGTCCAGTGCCAGCGTCTGTTCCTCACCTCTTGTTTCTCTGGGATTTGTGTAGCTCACTCCATATGTTCCACATTGGTAATTCTGTCATGTCATGTTGTTCCTTCTATTCTGCACAGGCACTAGTTGATGAATGTTTGTAGTATTAGTAGTTGTTGTAGTCATTCTCCAGATTTCTGATCCATGCAACCGCCTTTACCTTCCAAGACATTTCCTGGTACCTACTTTAAGCAGGTCAACCTGGAAGCCCAGGTCAGATTAAAAAGTCTGCCTCAATGCATATTCTAACTCATGACCTTTGAGCCGGCAGGTGAAGGTCTAACCACTTTGCTGCCATGGCACTCACTAGCTTTATGCTGGTGTGTAATTCCAGACTGCATTGAAGATAAGTTGTATGTGCTTAGTTCAATGAGAGTCAGTCAACCATTAAATCACATGCCATCTCCATAGTGACGGTTGGCTTCAGTGGATCTCCAACACTCTCAGACTGCCGTGGACACACACATCTCTTGATGTTATCTTCCCACTTGTATTGCTGTCTACTTCTTGCTTCCCTGTCTTGGGCTTTTCACTGCAGAGCAGTTTTCATAAGAGTGCTATGTCTTTTAATGTGACCAAAATATTTTATTTCTCTCGTCAGCTATCTTTCCATTCCTAGCCTCTCTAGAACATCTGTATTTGATTGTTTTTCTGTCAATGAAATTGTAGCTTCTTTCTATATATCCACCTCTCCAGGCTTCAGTTTAACTTTCTAATTGCTTGTACACTGTCCAGGTTTGTACACCCTGTAGATATAACATTTAACAATTTTCATTTTTAGTGAGTTTTTTATGTCTCTGCTTGTTAATATTTTTCCATGTTGTTGAAAATATGTTTGTCTATTTCTATTCTCTTTTTGGTTTCTGTTTCACTTCTGCCATCAACCATTATAATATGTACAAAATAAGAGAAACTTACTTGTTCTAGTATCTTCCTGTTTACTGTGATATTCGCTGTTATCATTTTCTAGCCATTGCTAATTCTCATAGTTTTAGTTTTTCTATATTAATATAAATTCACTTTCTGCAATGTGATATTTACTTGCTCCTCAAGGTGTTGTAACCTTCTCGCCTTCTGTCAGGACCACTGTGTTATCAGCACATCTAAAGTTGCTTATTATTGTTATAGTTCCATTGATATTCAGTTCTGACAATTCTCTAACTTGTTTAAAAATGCTTTCTGAGTACATGTTGAAAAAGCTTGCGGGACAACATGCATTCCTGCTGTATACCTGTTTTTATGTCTGTATGTGATGAGTAATTATGTTTATATCTGATTGTTATTACTTGTTCTTAGTGAAGGTTACTAATAAATCTGAATTCTTTTCCATCTAATCCTAACCTATATTTGTAGGCATGTCATTAGCTGCTCATGTTGTACTTTGTCAAAAACATTCTTATAGTCCATGAAAGCCGACTTTGTGGCTTAGAGGTTATGACTTTTTTCCGTAATCTCGTATACTCTCGTGGGTAATCTCGTGATGACGGTGAGAATCAGCAGTGGTTCGAATTGCATCAGTAACTTACGGGGTATGTGAGCCGGCCGCTCAGAAAGCAATGGCAAACTACTGAGCGTAATCTTGCCAAGAAATCAACATACAGCTGAAATATGCTGGTGTTGACAGCGATGTCTTGTAAAGGATATGCAAAAAAAACAAACAAAGTCCATGAAACATACATAAATATTATTTTTGAACTGTATAAATCAATGAGAATACTTAACTCAGTAATGACCCAAACAGAATATGTCAGAGTTGAACAGAGTCACATCCGTTGTTTTCAAGAATGGAATATGCACTGGTAGCCATTAACAATCTTGAGTTATTAATTACCAATAATGGTGACATAATGAAATAAATTAAAAGACGAATAGCTATTGCTCTTCAAAGACTAAAACAATTGAATTGTGGAGAGGGACAGATAGAACTACAAAAACTAGATTTCTAAAAGCATGCATCTTTCCCATTGCAATATATGCCTGTGAGACCTGGACATTTACTAAACAAACTGAACAGCGCATAAACGCCTTTGAATATAAATGTTATAGACGGGTCCTAAGAATACCTTGGATAAAGAAAAGAACAAATGCATCCATACAACAAGATCTGAATATTGGCTACTAAAGGCAATAAAACAAAGCAAATTGAAATATTTTGATTACTTGAAATGTCATGAAAGTTGGGAGAGAAGACTAATGGAGGGGTGTATGCCTGGGAAGAGAGGAAGAGGAAGACCAAAGAGAAGATGGCTGCAGGATGTGGCAGATAATCTCCAGATGGGTGTATTGGACGTGGGACATCTTGCTTATGATCGAGAAGTTTTCTGGAAAGTTGTTATGTGAGTGAGGTTCTGCAAAGGACATGCTACTGAATGAATGAACCATTAACATTGGAAATCATCGTTGGCTACTGAAGAAGGGGACAGAGCCTATGTGGGAATGTCCTGAGTGCATTGAGGCTTCTTGATTTCATCTTCATATTCATATGGACAATTTGTTTTCATACTTAAATATTGTTATTTTCAGTATATGAGGACACTTTAAGTCTTTCTTTAGTTTATTTATTTGTTTGTACTCGTCTGATGCAGATTACGCTGTGGAGAAGGTGGGGGAAGAGATCAAGAACCCGTTTGTGGAAAGAATGAGATTGCGGGGGATATACTATCAAAACTGAGGGGGAAGTCCTGGAGAACGGTGGGGACCATTAGTAATGTGACTCTTTGCTGGCTGTTGAACAAGGGGACTGAGCAAAAATGGGAATGTCCTGAGTGCAGTGATGTCAGCTCTTAGCTCAGCTCAACTCAACTGATGCAGATTGATTTTTTGAGCTCCTCATAACCTTAGTCAAGCCATATAATGATGTGGAGTGTCACTTAGTTCTCTTTTCTTAAACTCCAGGGCATTGGTTCAAAGCTGATGGCAAAGATGGGCTATATCACTGGCCAGGGTTTGGGTCCACAAGGTGATGGAAGAGCTGAGCCAGTACCTATCATGCTTTTGCCACAAGGTAGTTTTTCTTCTTAGCTATCATTACTTTTAATATGTGCTGAATGTTGCTGCCTGATGTTTGCTGCCAGTACTACAGAGTTTGAGTACTGTATGGAGATTCTCCTAGTGTGATCTGAAGGAAGAGATAAGAGCACTGTGTATAATTATTTTAGTTTAGTTTAGTTGACGGATCAACATCACGGCACACAGGTGTAACCCATGAATGCTCCATTCTACTCCTAACTCAAGCCTGACTCCGGAGAATCTCAGCTCAGTGCACGAACTCCATAGCACCGGCGAGGATCCTTAAGCTTTGTATAATTTTACAGTTTGATAAATATAGGTCTTGAATGCAATCAGTTAATCAACCTACCATTCAGTCAATCCTTTAGTTAAAGATGAGGAATGAGCACCCATGGGAATGTTCTGAGTGCTGTGATGTTGGTTCTTGACTCAACTCAAATTTAGTTAGTTAATTGATAGTTCATCATCACATCAAGCCATTCAGTCCTTAAGTGCTTTGGTCCACTCCTCAGTATCATCCTCAGCATGTAACGGCTGACAGTACCTGTTCTGTGTTGATTTACTATTATTCTTTGGTTCCCTGAATAACACTCTTTATTCAGTCCATTAATTATGTAACACTCTTTATTCAGTCCATTAATTATGTTACAATTATTTCTATTGTTGTCTTGTGGGCTCATCTCTGTAGTAAAGTGGTAGCATGCCTGCCTATTTTGATCTAGGTCAGCGGTTCAGTTCTCCACAAGGCATCTCATGTGTGATGGGTTTAGCATGTCAAGATTGTGTGTGTTTAAGTTATGTCAAAAAAACAAAACAATATCATAAGGTTCTTCTGTACTCTAGTAAATCACATCAGTTTATTTAGTCCATAGACTGGTATGCCATATCATGGCAGGTTATTCAGTCCACTGACTGGTATGTAATGTTATGTCATTATTTCCAAAGACTTTTTTGTCATGTCAAGTTATTCAGTCCACAGACTGGAATATCATGTCATGTCAAGTTATTCAGTCCAAAGATTTGTATGTCATGTCATGTCAAGGTATTCAGTCCAAAGATTTATGAAATCTCTAAACATATCACTCCTCCATTCCAGATTTTCGACATACTCAGAAGTTTGTTCTTCTGAAGATAATGTGGTGGTTTTCCCTTGATTCCTACCAGACAAAGGTGTATTGTAACCTCCCTTTTAAAATAATTTCTAGCTGTTGGCTGATTGGTTGTGGATCCTCTGGAAGACTGCCAGTTTAACTCATTGAATCTAATGTATCAGCATTCAGGTCGTCAGAGCCCTGAAAAGGCTTGCAATGGCCATGTACCATCTCGTAGGGAACTGTGTTGCAGAGATCTCCATCACCTCTCCCAGCCCAGAAACCGACTGGGTGTGCAAGACCGATACTGGGACCTCTCATCTTCTGAGAGGCATATTAGGGTGTAACCAGGTTAAGATCAGAACAGCTGAGATTAGACTTAGATTGGCCTTCTCTCTCCCCCCCCCCCCCCCCCCCCCCCCCCCCCCCCCCCCCCCCCCCCCCCCCCCCCCCCCCCCCCCCCCCCCCCCTGGTTTGTTTTTCAGTCAGTAACCTAACCCGGTGGGGGACTGAACAACCCTCCCCAGTAATTTCCATTTATCCCTGCTTTTAAACCCCCGAACTGTTTTTTAAAAATTTGGTTTCCGCCCCTTACCCTGGATTTTGGGAAAATTTTTTCCTCACGTAAAATTGGGATTTTAAATTTGTTTTTAAAGGCATGGTAACCCCTTAAATTTTTTGGGCTCCCCAATTAAAAAAAAAAAAAAAAAAAATTTTGTTTTTTAAAAGAGCCTTAGGGAAAAAAAATGTTAAAAACTCGGAGTTGTATCAAGCATTGAGGTGGAATGTTTTCCTTTGGAAGAGGGAATTGCATAGACCCAATTTTAAAAAAACCGGGTGGGGCTGAGTGGTGGATTATGCACCCTTATTTGGTTCCCATTTGGCTTTTTAGGGAATGGCATTTTTAAAAATGCCCCCGGTTGGTTCGATCCCGTGAACACTGGTCCAGCAGGTAACCTTTACTAGCCATTATACTACTGCAGCTCCCCAGCAGGCAACTGAGTGCAAACAAATCACAGTCCTTCACAAGTCAGATGAAACCATCGATTTATTGGAGGAATTTGATGTAGACAGTCTCAGTGTTTAGAGGTTTTATGAGGAAAAATACAACTGAAATCTTACAACCTGGTCTGAGAGTCTAGTAGTTGTGCCAAGTGCTGACTCATGGTCGCTCATGGAAGTTGGCATGGCCAAATGGATAAGAGTACATGCATGTTAAATTCTGGTGTGCTCTTGCTGAGGTAGCGGGTTCAACCCCTACACCAGTCAGTTGGACTAAAATGTTGATTTCTCATTCTTGATTTCTGGATGTAAATTACAAGCACCTCAGAAGTCGGAGTGGGTTTGCCTGATAGCAGGGGACATTGACAATAGGGAAAGCGAATCTACACACAAAAACCAGTCCAGGGCACTAGAAGTAGTTGCACATGTATGGACTACGCTTGAGTTCAAAGTGAGTGAGAGCCAAAAAAAAATAATTGCTCAAGCTTATTGACATGGCACATGATAGTGATATTCATTTCCATTTTCAGTATAAATAGTCTGTTTGTTTATTGTATAAGGAAAATCACTGGACAAGATTATGCAGCTCAAGGAAATGTCAGGCAACTCAGACATGTTTAATGCCATGAAGAAGCTTGAGAAGAGGCAAAAAGTATTAGACAAGAAGGAAGCAGAGAAGGAGAAGCAAAGAGAGATTAAACAAAATGCAGGACTATTTGGTTTCATCAACAGAAAACTTGGGGAAGAGAAAGGTAAGTGAAAGAATTTGTGTCAGCATATTTCAATTGTTCCCTATCCCTGTTCTTTTGTCCTTCTGTACTGTCTGTTTATAAAGGGTATCCCCCCATTCTAATTACACCACATAGTTATTTCACAGGAAGTCGGTGGCAACTGACTCATCATTGAGCTCTTCATCTTGTTTGCTAGCAGAGGTTTGCCCCATAATTTACCCTTAGCATTAAAGTCATCACAGAAAAGATATGCTGTTGTCATCACATGATCTCAGTAAAACACTACCATTTCTGGCTATCCATGTTACATTCATAGATAATCACCAACACAAAAGGATGACCAGGAGAGCTGGATATTTTTGTTTCTCCTCTGGCTAGCTTTGAACTCAAGCACAATCCATCCACATGCTACCACATCTTGTGCACTAGACTGAAGTTTGCGTGTGGATTAGCTTTCCCTGTTACCAGTGTCACTTGCCATCAGACTAACCCAGTCCGACTTCTGAGGTATGTGTAATTTACATCCCCAAGGATGAAAAGTCAATATTTTAGTCCAACTGACCTGTGTAGGGTTTGAAATCTCTACCTCAGCATCAACATACCGGAAGTTTAAGAATGAATGCTCTTATCCTTTCGGTCAAGCTGACCCCTGATATTAATGGCCTGAAGTTGTGGATCGTCACAATTCCAAAAAGAATACGTCCACCTCCTGTGCCACCATACACTCACGAATGAGGAAGCCAGTGTCATGTGTCATCTACTATGAAAGCTGTGTAAACCCGCCATCTGTATCTCCTGAGGTCCAGCACAGGCTGGTGTTGTTTTCATGCTTGCACACTTCCAATGACACTTCTGGTCCAGTTTGGTGGATAGGCTGTTGACCTGTTAAGGACTCTTATGTGTTTCTGCTTCTGGCTATGGTTTACGTATGCATTTTCCTCATTTTGGACCTATGCTACATAGTTCCGTCGCCCAGCTGCTGAGGTAAGTGCGTGGAGCGACCCTGTGAGCTGTGGTTTCATGTGGAATGCTTTTACATCTGTCCATGGTGGTTTGTATTGGGAACTGCATGTTCAGAAAAGTGCCGACCAGTTACTGAACTAGCTGGTTTTTCCTTATGCAGTAATGTGTGTACAACTGCTGGTTTTATAGTGACTGCTGTTTCCATTAATGATGAACAGTATTCTAGTAGCAGACTGTTGTGTTGGCATTCTGGCAGTGGTGTTATGCATGTATGACTCTGCGTGTTGTTTGTTTGTCAGGATGAAGTCTGTTTCACTTATCACATGGGACAGTGAGGAGCATTATGTGCGATATTTACTGGCACAAAAATGTAGCATTATGGGGTGAACCTTTGCCATGATGTTGGAACTGCAACTAACGACTAACAGTTCCAATACAAAATGTTAACATTATTGAGACATAGACACACAGATTTAAGTAGTGTTCTTTGAATGCCAGCCTGCTTTCCATTCATGTATTATCTTCCTTGTCTTATATATTTGTCCTATATTTTTATCTGTCAAAAAAAAAAATAAAAAACTGTCATCTACTGCCTATAGTAAGTACCTTGCAGTATAGGGCAGGGGGGTCTTGAGCCTAAAGAATTAAGGCCTCCTGGCTAGTGCAATCATAGCGAACTGTGCACGTTAGGATTTTCTTTTTGCCCCCGAAAGAAAAAAATCCACAACTTACCGAGGATTCGAACCCGGGTCTTCTGGAGGAGAACCCAGAATCCTTAGCCAATTGGCAAGCCACTAATTTTAACTGCTGTAATGATATCAGATGAAGAGTGGGAAGCCAGCTTTCGTCATCACCACCATTTCTCAAATAATTTCCTGACAATTAAAAAATTTCTGATGCCCAGTTTATAAAGTCCAGTTGACCCCCAAGCCAAAAGTAAAGGACCCTTTTTCATGCCTTTAGGCCAATTTGGTATATGACGTTATCCATACAATTGTATAGACTAGTCGGCACTCGATGGGGGGTGTCAATATCACGCTGGTTTCATTTCGGAACATTTTCCAGTTTAGGCTGGGTCGATCAGTGCCAAAAAAATCTGATTCAATGAAGATTTGAACAAGCTGTACTGGTCAAAAATATAATTGTGCCACTACTGGGCATTGACCTTGCACCACAATTCTGGTAAGCAAGTACACTAATCACTGTGCTACCATGGTTCAGTATGATTACCAGGTTCAGTTGTAAAATAAGTTTTGGAATTTGCTCTAATTCTGAAGGAATGTAAAGTGGAATTAGCAAACTGAAAGCAACTAAAACTGTAAATGTTTAAATAAAAAATGAAACATGCAGAGTCAAATTCAAGCAAGTAAATATTTTAATAAGCACTGTATAATAAATTTTAAGAAATCTAATTGAAGACAAGCTTGCAGCAAAGCATTCACAAATATAGACATACTTAGATACTGTGTAACTGTTTATCATGTGTGAACACATACCTAGATGCTGTGTAACTGTTTATCATGTGTGAATACACACCCACACAATGTGTAACCATTTACCATTTGTAAACGAATGCTTAGGCATTGTGCGACTGTTTATCATATGTGAACCCATACCTAGGCACTGTGTAACTGTTTATCATGTGTGAACACATACCTAGGCACTGTGTAACTGTTTATCATGTGTGAACACATACCTAGGCACTGTGTAACTGTTTATCATGTGTGAATACACACCCACACAATGTGTAACCATTTACCATTTGTAAACGAATGCTTAGGCATTGTGCGACTGTTTATCATGTGTGAACATATACCTAGATGCTGTGTAACTGTTTATCATGTGTGAATACATACCTAGATGCTGTGTAACTGTTTATCATGTGTGAACACATACCTAGATGCTGTGTAACTGTTTATCATGTGTGAACACATACCTAGATGCTGTGTAACTGTTTATCATGTGTGAATGCACACCCAGTCCATGTGTAACCGTTTACCATTTGTAAACATGTGCTTAGGCATTGTGCAACTGTTTATCATGTGTGAACACATAACCTAGGCACTGTGCAACTGTTTATCATGTGTGAACACATAACCTAGACATTGTGTAACAGTTTATCACATGTGAACACATAACCTAGGCACTGTGTAACTGTTTATCATGTGTGAACACATAACCTAGACATTGTGTAACAGTTTATCATGTGTGAACACATATCTAGGCATTGGTAACAGTTTATCACATGTGAACACATAACCTAGACATTGTGTAACAGTTTATCATGTGTGAACACATACCCTAGACATTATGTGACAGTTTATCATGTGTGAACACATAACCTATACATTGTGTAACAGTTAATCATGTGCGAACACATACCTAGGCATTGTGTAACTGTTTATCATGTGTGAACAAATAACCTAGACACTGTGTAACTGTTTATCATGTGTGAAGACATATCTAGGCACTGTGTAACTGTTTATCATGTGTGAACACATATCTAGGCACTGTGTAACTGTTTATCATGTGTGAACACATATCTAGGCACTGTGTAACTGTTTATCATGTGTGAACACATACCTAGGCATTGGTAACAGTTTATCATGTGTGAACACATACCTAGGCATTGTGTAACAGTTTATCATGTGTGAACACATACCTAGGCATTGGTAACAGTTTATCATGTGTGAACACATACCTAGGCATTGCGTACCTGTTTATCATGTGTGAACACATACCTAGGCATTTTGCAACTGTTTATCTTGTGTAAACATATAACATAGGCATTGTAATGGTTTATCATGTGTGAACACATAACCTAGGCACTGTGTAACTGTTTATCATGTGTGAACACATACCTAGGCATTGCGTACCTGTTTATCATGTGTGAACACATACCTAGGCATTTTGCAACTGTTTATCTTGTGTGAACATATAGCATAGGCATTGTAATGGTTTATCATGTGTGAACACATAACCTAGGCACTGTGTAACTGTTTATCATGTGTGAACACATATCTAGGCATTGTGTAACTGTTTATCATGTGTGAACACATACCTAGACACTTTGTAACTGTTTATCATGTGTAAACACATACCTAGACACTTTGTAACTGTTTATCATTGTAATGGTTTATCATGTGTGAACACATAACCTAGGCACTGTGTAACTGTTTATCATGTGTGAACACATACCTAGGCATTGCGTACCTGTTTATCATGTGTGAACACATACCTAGGCATTTTGCAACTGTTTATCTTGTGTGAACATATAGCATAGGCATTGTAATGGTTTATCATGTGTGAACACATAACCTAGGCACTGTGTAACTGTTTATCATGTGTGAACACATATCTAGGCATTGTGTAACTGTTTATCATGTGTGAACACATACCTAGACACTTTGTAACTGTTTATCATGTGTAAACACATACCTAGACACTTTGTAACTGTTTATCATGTGTGAATGCATACCTAGGCATTGTGTAGCTGTTTATCATGTGTGAACATATAACTAGGCACTGCGTAACTGTTTATCATGTGTGATCACATAACCTAGGCACTGTGTAACTGTTTATTATGTGTGAACACATAAAGTAAAAACAGTCCACGCTTGAAGGGACATGGAGCATATAGTGCTAGACCCATATTATTATAGACACATCGTCACATGGTGGGTGACGTGGTCAGTGTGTCATAGACCACCTTTACTTCCCAAGACATTTCCTGGTACACATTTTATGGCTGGGTCGACCTGGTCAGTCAAATTCACCCTGATGCAGATCGAACTCATGACCACTGGGCTAGTAGGCAATCATCTATTTACTATACTACCACTATACACTTTTGTATCTGTTTATTATTTGTGAACACATATTTAGACATTGTGTAATGTATATCATATGTGAACACATACATAGACACTGTAAATATTTATCATTTCTGAACATACCTAGACACTGTGTAACTGATTATCATGTATGAAAACATACATACACTGTGTAAATGTTTATCATATGTGAACACATACCTAGACACTGTGCAACTGTTTATCATGTATGAAAACATACATACACTGTGTAACTGTTTATCATGTATGAAAACATACATACATTGTGTAAATGTTTATCACGTATGAAAACATGCATACATTGTGTAAATGTTTATCACGTGTGAACACATTAGACACTATAAATGGTCATCATTTGTGAACACATACTTAGACACTGTATAACTGTTTATCATGTTTGAAAACATACATACACTGTGTAAATGTTTATCATGTGTGAACACATTAGACACTATAAATGGTCATCATTTGTGAACACATACTTAGACACTGTATAACTGTTTATCATGTTTAAAAACCAACTTACACATTTTGTGAATGTTTAGTGTCTGTGAACACACACACTTAGACATTGTGTGGCTGATTTATATATGTGAACATGTGAACACACTCAAGAGACTAATCGTTGTTTATCAGGTTTGAACGCATACATAGAACAAAAAAAAAAAGAAAATTAAATTTT
>JACEFZ010022714.1:0-25000 GCA_014155875.1 Cepaea nemoralis
CCAAGTGCCGTTAAAAAAGGAAATAAACCTTCTAAATATTCGCCAAGGTATGGGAAAGAGAAGGTTAGTTTAAAGATAATTTTTTTAAAGGGTAAAAATATTTAGTATAGACCTATCTAAGTCCAGGTTTTCTCCCACTGCCCCTTTTTCCTTTGGGTGTGTAAGTGAACCCCCACCAACGACATAAAAACACGTATGCAAAATTGGAAAAAAAATAAAATTTACAGAACTATGATTTTTAAAATTTTTTACAAAACAACATTTATTAGCTAATCATAAAATAGACATGGATTTTGGGCAATATGAGGATGAAAAAATCATAAAAATATTGTGATGGAAACTTTTACGAAACTTTATTTTGTTACTTCATCTATCGGGAAAACTGTGGTCCAAATCCCCACTCTCCGTAACTCAAACAAGAGAAAAAGCTTGCCGGTATTCGGACGACTCCCATCCTTTTTCTCCCTAGCCCAAAAAACCGTTCTTGAGATCTAAAACATAGGTGCCCCTTTGTGAGAGCTTGAAAGAAAGTCAAAATGTGTTATATCAGTTCTACATCAGCGCAATCCAAATTTAAAAAAATTCATAACACAAACATATAAAAGGACCAGCCCCTGGCCAATTTTTATCTTCCAGCTCTACGTGTTCACCCCCTCCTTCCTACTGTTTTAAATCGGGGACGGGCTTTTCAATTGTCTCACACGCCTGAAATGTTACATTTCTGCCGCCCCCCATGTCCATTTAGCTAATACAAAAATTCTGTGTCGTACAGCCGCCCCCCCCCCAAATTTAGTTTGCAGCTCACAGGGTCGGTAAGGGTATTATCCCCTGCCTGTTTCACCCGGGGCTTGCAAGCCTTGCAAGTAGCTGTGCCGGGTTTCCATGCATTACCGTGGACGCACGCCCACAATACACTGAGGGAAAATTTAGCACCATATACCCTATACCCACCCAAAAAGTGGGTAAAAGTCTTAACCCTTACACCTCTGCTTCCAACACAATTTTGGCCAAAGTTCCCAAAGCGCAGACAAAAGCCTTAAAACTTCCTATTGGTAAGTTTGCATATGACAAATCAATATTTTCAAACATCCAAAACACATAAACATATTGATTAAACTAGACCCTATTTGATACTTTTTAAAATCATAGCATAAAAGCACTAGTTTTGTTACTGCTGTTTAAGAATTAAAAAATGTCCCCGTTGACTATATTCTGTAAACAAATGCACACAACCAAAAAACAACTAGGATAGTGTTTCAAGAAAAGGGCAAGCATCTACCAAGACCCTAAAAGTAAAACCCAACAAGATCTTCCCCCCATAAAGGGTCTATTTTTCAAAGAATAACACTTTAAAGCAATATGATAGGGGAAAACGAACTTAGAAAGAACACTCAAATAATCTATGACCAAAGAATTTCCCCTTTCGATAACCCAGATCGATATAGACCCGAAAAACGTAAACCCAAAAAAAAACTTTTGTAGTGAAAACTAAAATCAAAAATCATGCGTATGACTCAGACCTTGAAAATAGTTTTTTTACCTTTCTAAAATCAGACTTAATCTAAAAAGGGAAAAATCTAGGGAGGGGTTTTTTTTAAACCCAGCCTAGCAGTAGACACTTATCTCCCAGAATCCATTCATAAATTCTTCTTACTCCTCCTCGTTAAATTTCAATTAACTCCAAGTCTGTCCAGTCAAAAAATTTTTTCTGCATGCACACTAGCCTTCACACCTGGGGGTTTGACCATTATTAGCCCACTGAGTCTTCAGTGATTTCACCCCTTGGGGGCCTCTAGTTTTCCCCAGAGGGGGGAAAAAGCCTGGGTTTGGGTATTTTCCAAAACCTTTTTCTTAATCGGGTTTCCAGGGTAAAAGGGCCCTTTTGTTTCCCATTTTTAAACCAGCCCCAGTTTACCAACTCTGTGGGGTAAACCAAAAAGGTTTTTTTTAATTACAGTCCAGGGCCCCCATTCATTGTTGATTCAGCAGGGTCTGGGTCAGTTTTTTCCCCAAAGGGTGTTTTACTAATGTCTTTTGCCATTTTACGGGCCACTGCAAGCTTACGTCATGGCTAGTTGGTTTTAATTACTATTCACCCCTTGAGTCTGCCCTCCCGCCCCTGGCTGGATTGATAAAAAAGGGGGGGTTGACTGGTACGGGTTTGTAAAACTAACTTCCCAAATAAAAGCCTTTCCCTGGGGGTTTTTGTTTACTTGCGGGTTTTGCAAGCTTACGTCAAGACGGAAATAGCCTTGAATATAAAAAACAGTTTTGTTCGTCTGTTGATTCCCCCCCCATGGCCTATAAAAAATAAACCCGAAAAATTTCGGGGAAAAAAAGGGCCAATTCGTGACAGAGTTTTCCCCCTTTTAAAAAAAAATTTTTCTGCCAGAAATCTTTTGTCAAAAAACCCCGGACCTCCCAAAATAATGCCTAAGCACTCTCCGTTCTGTATCTGCCAAAAGGTTTCCAATTTTCCCTTTTGGGGGCAATTTTTTTGTCCTGCATCTGCAAAAAGCCCGTTCCATTTCCATACCCCCATGATACTTTGGATATTTCCTTGTACCTGGTTTTCGGCCGGGATTCCATGAAATAGCTTGGTAAATCCGGTAATTGTCAGGAGGTTGTAATTTTACCCTTCTGGGAAAGATCACAATCAACGGGTTCTTCGGCGCCTCTGGCCACAATTGTTTTACACCATTCACTCACGTGATTTAATCCTTTCACCCGGGGAGGATGTACCCGTAGTGAAGTCTCGCATAAGCTGGCCACGCAAAGCTTGTCTCCGTGAAAATTCCTCCACCCTTTTAAAGATCCTTAACAGATCCATCAATAGTTTCCCTTTTTAAAAGGAAAAGGTTACACATCTGGTCCCATGATATACATTAAAATGGCGCTTTCATCTTTAAAAGTCGGGGTAAAAACCCGCCCCTCCTCGGTGCCCGCGGTTTCTTCCCCTGATATTCATTTAAAGGGGCTGAGTTTCTTTTTGCATTAGAGTTTCGTGTGAAAACCGTGCTAAAAATTTGGAAATTTAGTGAGCCAAGTTGTCCAGCCTTGAGAAATAACATAGTTATTCACAGGCGATAAAGTGGAGTTACTTTTGAATAAAGTATCCAAAATAGCTGATCTACTCCTATCAAATCGACCTGACTGAAGGGTAGATTGAGTCCTAAGAGTGTTGTTTCCCAAAACCCCTCTTGACTTCTGTTACTTCAGGTCCCTTTTTGCTGGAATTCCCTGATAACTTCAGCTAATGAGATGATAGGCGTTTCTTCCTCCATCTTGTGAAAAGAATTTTCTTTTTTAGCAACTACAGACAATGTTGTTTTGCACAATATCAGAGTCCATATTCTGGCTCATGAAAATTTCCCTGTGTTTCCTGGTCTGGATGTTCCTCTCTGGTCGTGCTTTCAGGGGCTAAGTCCAGTTGAGGTAAATCCTGTGGTGGGCTGTCAAACAATCCATCACTTTAGGAAATGATTTGAACTGGATCTAGTGTCTTGTCCTGAGCTGCAGCCTCAAAGATCAAAAGGGGGTTTCCCGGGGCCCGGGCCCTTCCATCCCACTGTCAGTCAAATTTAATCCCACTTCTTCCTCGTCTGGGCTGAAGGGAATAAAAAGGGTCGGTTACCTCCCCATCTCCGACCTCCTTAAAAGATGTCCTCAGGTCTCTTCTTCTTGAGTTCACCCCTCGTTGAAGTAAAATGAGATTCCTGGGAGTCTTGTATGGCGGACCATTTAAAAATTATCTGAACTGATAATTAGTGATTCTTCCCGCGTTGCAGAAATGAAATTCACCGGGGATTCAGCCCCCTTCCATCCTCCCTATTTCAGTCAGATGTAATTTCCTTCGTGATTCTGTAAACCGGGGGGAATGTGAGAATCGGCTAGGTCTCTGCCTGCGACCTCTTTAAAAGGGTTGTCTTCAGTTCCTCTTTCCCCTCGAGATTCATTTCTCTTAGCAGTCAATGGTTTTCTTGAAGGTCCTGTACTGTAAAACGACTATTGCCGTGGTGCAAACAGTTATCACTTTTTTGTGGACTTTTTGGTCCCCTTTGGGCACGTTTTTTTTTCCCTCTTTTCCGTTTAGGACTGGGTCGAATGAGAACCTTTATTTTCCCGGTCCTTCCTCTGATTCCCGGGGTGGCAAAGATGCCCCTTTCCCTTCCTGGTTGGGTGAGCATCCGTATCTCCTCCCTTATTTTCCGCTAGAAAGGTTAGCTTCTCCGCATTGACTGCTTCTATATGCTTTTTCCCTCCATCTTTACTCCTTCAGTTTTGCTACGCTCTTGTGCTTCAAAAAAACTATCATCTTTTTTAAAACAAAAATTTTCTTCTTCTTGGCCCCACCATCTAACTCAGCTATGATATAGGGTTTCTAGCGCTCTCCCTGAAAGCCTTCTCTTATCCCCCCACCCTCTCGCGGTCTCTGAAAAATCTGCGCGCGCCTTCAGATCCTCTTCAAGATTCCGGTAAAGCAAGAACATAATTGCTAATGACTATATTCAAGAAACCCCCTATGTATATATCAAAAATCAGATATAAGCTAGAACGGCAAAAGTTTACTACTGACAGTTCGCTATCCAATGTGTAATTTTTGTCCTCAGCAGTGAAAGACAACTGAAAAAAATTTTTCAATAGTACGTGGCAACAGCAGTGAAGTAAGTGTGAGGGGTATACTACACAGAAATCAACAGTAATATTTACCAAAATAAACATTAAAATGCACTGAAATAAATGTAAAAATAAACATGGCATATATTAGCATTAAATCAAATCGGGTCAAGCAGTTAAATCATCAAAACATCAATGTAAATATGATTAAAGTGATCAGTTATCATTAAATGATGAATGATACACTAAATGATAATATTAAAATATTTTATCAATAAATGATAGATGAGGTAGTTTTCTCATAATTCTTATCTGTTATTTTTTTTTTAAAAATTTATTGTACTCTGTAACTTCCTCAACTAAAAGTAGCTACATTTGTGATAGTCTTTTTTGATGATTGAAGATTCCCAAGTTAACTTTTAAAATCGTATGTCTGGGGTCTAGTACCGGAGTCTTTTGAAAGCGGAAGTACAAATTTAAAATTCCAGACGAGAAGCCCAATCTGTCGAAGTCGGGGTGCCCCACCGGCTAGATGAAAGTTTTTTTCACTGGCGAGCAACCCCTAATAGTCAGAAACTGACTGGGGACAAAATCTATTGGCTGAACTACAGATTAACCCATGAATATCCAACGTACAGCTCCAAGTGGCTCGTTACAAAATAAAAATGAACTGTGCTAAATATTCCCCAAAGGGTATAGGAAAGAAAAGGGTTAGCTTAAGATAGATTTTTAAGTCTAAAAAATTAGTATAGACGACTATCTCAGTCCAGGTTTTCTGCCTGACTGCTCCTTTCTTGGTGTGTAAGTAAACCCCCCACCAATTTACATAACAACACGTATGCACAATTGGAAAAAAATATAAAAAACAGAAATATGAGTTACAATACTACAACATTTATTTGCTAATCATAACAATGACATCGGATGAAATTTTCCCAAAATGAGGATGATAAAATCATATAACATATTGTGATGGGAAAAATTACGTAACTTTACTTGTTACTTCATCTATCTGGAACTGTGGTCCAGATCCCCACTCTCCAGTAGACTCAAAAAAAGAACAGCTTGCCGGTATTCTGACGACTCCCCGTCCCCCGGCTCTCCCTAGTCATAAAATCGTTCTTGAGATCTATAACATAGGTGCTCCTTGTGAGAGCTTGAAAGAAAGTCAAAAATGTGTTTTTTATCCTTCTACATCAGCGCAATCCTAATTAAAATTATATAACCAAAATATACAAGGGCCGTCTGGCCAAATTTATCTTCCAGCTCTACTGTGTTCACCATCCTCCTTTTTTTTCTGTCTTAGTCGGGGGCGGGCTTTTCAATTGTCTCACACGCCTTAAAGATTAAATTTCTGCCGCCCCATGTCCATGTAGCTAATACAGAAATTCTGTGTCGTACAGCCGCTCCGTCCAAAGTTAGTTTTGCAGCTCACAGGGTCGGTAAGGGTTTTTATAACAAAGCCTGATCATCCGGGCTTGCAAGCCGTGACAAGTGCTGTGCCAGGTTTCCAAGCATTACCGTGGACGCACGGCCCACAATACACTGAGAAAGTTTAGCACCATATACCCTATACTACCAATTGTGGGTAATGTCTGTACCATTACACCTCTGCTTCCCAAAACAATCCCTTGGCCAATGTGCCAATGCGGGGACAATAGCATAACACTTCATATTGGGAAGTTTGCATATGACAAAACAATATATCAAACATCCAATACACATAAACATATTGATTAAACTAGACATATTATGATACTTTAACATCATAACATAATCACTAGTTATTACTGCTGTTGTAAAAATTAAAAAAATAGTCAGTTTTTACTATATTCTGTAAAAACAAATGCACACACCAAAAAACAAATAGGAAAAGTGTACAAAGAAATGACAAGCATCTACCAGACACCTAAAAGTATACCCAGACAAGATCTGTCTCACATAAGGCTCTATTTCTCAGAAGAATAACACTTTAAAGCAATATGATATTGAACACAGAACTTAGAAAGAACACTCAAGTAATCTATGACAATGATAGTTCTTGCGATAACCTAGATCAGATATAGACTGAAAATCAGTAACCAAGAAATAACTTTTGTAGTGAAATCTAACATAATAATCATGCGTATGACTACAGACATTGAGGATAGTTCCTACCTGTTCTGAAGTCAGACTTAATCTAAAGAGGAAAAGTCTAGCAGGGGTTTTTATACCTAGCCTAGCAGTAGACACTTATCTCCCAGGCATTCCATTCATAAATTCTTCTTATCTCCTCCTGACGTTAATTGCAATTAACTCCAAGTCTGTCCAGTCATAAAATTCTTTCTGCATGCACACTAGCCTCCACACCTGTGGGTCTGACCATTATTAGCCCACTGAGTCTTATCAGTGATTTCACACCTTGCGCCTCTAGTCTCTACCAGATGGGGTCAGCCATCGCGGTTGGGTGATTTCCTAGCTATTCTTATCAGGTGTCATGTCAAGGGAACAATTAGGTTCTCATGGTCAACAGCCAGTTTACAACTCTGTGGGTAAACCAGGTTTTAAATTTCAGTCCATGGCCCAGTTCATTGTTGATTCAGCATGTCTGGGTCCGCAGTTTTCCCCCAAGGGGGTAACTAATTTTTCTAGTTGCCATTTTTCTGGCCATCCCGCAACTTACGTCATGGCTGTTGGTTTTTTAAATTTCTATTTAGTCCCTTGAGTCCCGCCCCCCCCGTTTTGGCGGATTAATAAACAAATGGGGGGTGGGCTGGTACTGGGTCAAAAACTAACTTCCCCAAAAAGAAAGCCATTCCGGGGGGTTTTTTTACTTTCAGGGGTTTTTCAAACTTACGTCCAAACGGTATAGCCTTGAATATAGAGAAAACAGTTTTTTTTCGTCTGTTGATTCTCTACATGGCCTATCAAAAGTGAACCGAAAATTGTTCTGGGAAGTAAAGGCTGCCAATTCGTGACACCCCTCCCAGCTGGATGCCCGGTACCGTCGCACCCCCCCCCCCCCCCCGCACCCCCTTGCACGCCACTGCCTACGCCTCTCTTCCCTTTGATCTTTCGCGATATTCTCAATGCCTCCTTTTCTAATCACATGGCCAAAAGAAAGCTGTTCGCCTCTTTCTTATTGTTGTATATACTGTTCTAGTTTCATCAGCTTATTTCAAGCAATGGTCGTTAGTTACTCTGGCAGTCCAAGGAATTCGCATCATTCGTCTCAAGAATCACATCTCTGTTTCTTCAAAGTTCTTTCTAATTTGTTTCTTTACATTCCAATATTCAATGCCATACAGCAAAATAGGATCTATATAGCATTCTCTATCTTACATTTAATGATAGTGATTTATTGCATAAGATACCTTTCATTTTCTTAAATGCAGCCTTTGCTTGCCCTATTCTGCTCTTAATGTCTGTTTTTCATCTTCCATCTGATGTTATAAATGCCCCTAGTATTTAAAATTAGCCACTTGGTAAAGAATCATCCCTTCTATTTCCATTTCACATTTTGTGTCACCCTTTTCTTTGATATCACTAATGTTACTGTTTACTTGATATTCAAGGAGAGTCCTTTCTTTGCACTCTTCTGTCTTCTGCTAAATCTGTTGCTACAATTTCCAACGATTGCTGTAGTTCTATTGCTTTATCCGCCAGCATTACTGTGTCATCTGTAGAGTGTATATTGTTTATATCATAACCTCCGAATATTATTCCCGGCTTCTCTTTGATCTCTCTCAGTATCATTTCGCTATAGAGAGAGAAGATATCCTTTGACAAGACACATCTTATCGTACTCCTCATCATCATCAAATGCCGTGCCGACTGACGTAGGCGTTCATGACTCTCCACAGATCTCGGTTTTTGGTTTTCTGGATCAATTCTGCCGTTGATATTCCTCTATGCCACCGTTGCAATCCATCCAGCATCATTTCTAGTGGTCTGCCTCCGCCTCTCTTCCCCTCGATTTTTCCAGTTGTCACGATGTTCTCCAGCGCCTCTCTTCTCATCACATGACCAAAAATGCTGTTTGTCTCTTTCTAATTGTTGTATGTAATGTTCTAGTTTCGTTAGCCTCTTTAAGGCATTCGTTGTTAGTTACTTTGGCAATCCAATGAATTCGCAACATTCGTCTCTGTTGCTTCCAATCACTTCCTAATTTGTTCATTTGTTCATTTATATTCCAAGATTCACAGCCATACAGTAAAACAGGTTCTATATTGCTCTTCAGCACTCTCTTTCTTACATTAAATGATACTGATAGTGACTTATTGCATAAGATATTCTTCATTTTCTTAAATGCAGCCTTTGCATGCCTTATTCTGCTCTTGATCTCTATTGTACACCTTCCATCCGATGTTATAAATGTCCCTAGATATTTAAAACTATAGACTTGGTGAAGAATTTTCCCTTCTATCTCTATTTCACATTTGGATGTCACCTGTTCCTTTGATATCACCATTGTTACTGTTTTATTGATATTCAAGAAGAGTCCTTTCTTTGAACTCTCTGTTACTAAATTGTCCAACAATTGTTGTCGATATTTTGCATTATCCGCTATCAATACTGTGTCATCTGCAAAGCGTATAATATTTATATTATAACCTCTGAATATTATTCTGGCTTTTCTTTGATCTCTCTCATTATTACTTCGCTATAGAGGGAGAAGAGATCTGGCGACAAAGCACATCTCTGTCTTACTCCCAGCTTTATGTGTTCATAATTTCCTTCTTTATTTCCAATTTTAATTGCTGCTGTTTGGTTCCAGTAAATATTTTTTTTTATTATTCCCAGATCTTTCCCATCAATGTTAATATCTTCCAACATTTTAATCAGTTCATCATGTTTTACTTTATCAAATATTTAGTGTAATCTATGAAGCACAAATATGTGTCTTTCTTTGTCTCTACTGATCTTTCTAATAGTGTTCTAATGTGTATATTGCATTATTTGTACCTTTTCCTTCCACAAATCCATACTATTCTTCACTAATTTCCATTTTTATTTTCTTCCTTGTTCTTCTCATTATAATTCTGAGTAGAAGCTTAGTGACATGATTTATGAGGTTAATCGTACGAAAATATTCGCATTCAATTGCTCCTGGTCTTTTTGGTATAACTATAATTACAGATTTCAATATTTCGCTTGGTATATATCCACTGCTATAAATATCATTCAACATTTTGGTTAATATATCTACTCCAAATGCTTCCATTGCTTCCAATTCTTCTATTGTTATTCCATCTGACCCAGCTGATTTTCCTTCCTTCATATGCTTGATCCATCCATCCATCATGTGCCATGCCGATAAGCGTGGGCGGTCATGTTTTGCCATCTCACTCGTGGATCAGCTCCGTGTTTCTATCTCGGCCATGCCACATGGCCAAGCCATCCAGGTATTTAATTCTAGGTCTTCCCTTTGGTCTCCTTCCTTCGATCTTGCCAGTTGTCACAAAGTTCTCCAATTCTTTTCTTCTCAAAACATGCCCAAAAAACTTTGGCTGTCTACGTCTAATGTCTCTAATCAGTTTACGATCTTCATTTGTTTCTTGTAGGGCTTGTTCATTGGTTTTTCTGTCTGTCCATTGTATTATTTGCATTTTCCTCAGAAACCACATATCCTCAGCCATCAGATGTTTTTCAGCTAGTCTGCTCATTGTCCGCGCTTCACATCCACATAAAAGTACAGGTTCTATGTAGCACTTCAACACTCTTTTTCTCTTTTCAATAGATATCTTTTTATTAGTCAGTATGTTTTTCATCTTGCAAAAGGCTACCTTCTCCGTGGCAATTCTTGTTCTAATTTCTTCAAGGCATCTCCCATCAGATGTTATGACTGTTCCAAGATAGCTGTACTGATTCACTTGTTTAGGAATATGCCCATTTACTTGTATGTTACATTGTGGTATTTCTTCCTTCCTAGTGATGACCATAATCTGTGTCTTCTTATAATTTAATTCTAACCCTAGTTGTTCACTGTATGTAACAACTGCATCTACTAAATTTTGCAGGTCCTGTTCATTATCTGCAATGAACACTGTATCATCTGCATATCTAATGTTATTGATGCATCTGCCCCCAATGTTGATTTCTTCCATATTTTCAATATTTCTTAAAATACTTTCACTGTACAGGGAAAACAGATCTGGAGACATTACACATCACTGTCTCACACCTCTCTTAATAGACTGATATTGGCCTACTTCATTATCAACTCTTATGGCAGCATGTTGTTTCCAGTATATGTTTCTTACAAGTCTAAGATCTTTTCCATCAATTTGTAGATCTTCAAGCATCCTTATCATGTCGACATGTCTCACTTTATCGAAAGCCTTTGTGTAGTCAATAAAGCAGAGGTGTAGATCTTTGTTTACTTCTATAGAACGTTCAATTACTGTTCTCAGTATGTACGCAGCATTTACTGTACCCTTGCCTTCTACAAACCCACATTGTTCCTCTCCTATTTCAGGTTGTATTTTCTGCCTAACTCTTTGCATGATAATTCTTAACAAAATCTTCGTGATGTGACTCATTATACTAATTGTTCGACTGTTGATCACATTTCAAGGCTCCTGATTTCTTTGGGGTTGCAATAAATATAGAATTACATAATTCATGAGGTATATCTCCAGTATCTTATATGGTATTCAGGAGTCTGGTAACTTTACCTATTCCGTATTCTTCTAAAGCATTAATCATTTCTGTTGTGATGCCGTCTTAACCGGGGGTCTTGCCAGATTTCATATGGTTAAGAGCATTCTGAACCTCCATCTTCAAAATTGCTGGTCCTTCATTATTATTTTGAATATCATACTGTTCTTCTTTATTATCATCATAAAGGGTTTTCATATAATCTAACCATACATGTAAAATCTTATCTTTTTCTATTATGATTTTTCCATCTGTTGTCTTAAGGCAGCCTGCTGATGTATGTGTTCTTTGATTAGTAAGCTCCTGAATTCTTTTGTGCATTAGTTTGGTATTATTACTGTTGTGTTGTTTTTCAATTTCTATGCAATTGTTCTCGAGCCATGCTTCTTTTTGCCTCCTTACATGATGACTTTTCTGTGAATTTCTTTATATTTGGCAGGATTATTTTTGTTCTGTCTTCTCGTTTCCATTAGCTGTAAAATTTCTTCAGTCATCCATGTCTGACGACCCACTTTCTTTAATTTTGAAATAGTTTTTTCTGCAGCTAAACTAATGCTTGATAGCGTCATCATCTTATGGAATAGGTGGACCTTCTAAGTTACTTTCTTCTGTTAGTTCTGCTCTTTCTCCATCATATAAGGCTCTTATATACTTATTCCACCTCTTCGTTATAGCATCTTCCTCCAATAATATATTTCCTGGTTTTGACTTTAAACAGCCTGTATTTATTCTTATTTTTCTTCCTGTAATCTCACTGATTTGTTTGTGCATATTTTGTTGTATCTTTAATAGAATTTAATTCAATTTTCTTGCACTGTTCATTTAACCAACTTTCTTTTGCCTTCACACAATTATTTCTTATTTCTTTATTTATCTCATTATATACATGCTTACCACTTTTACTCTTTTTTCTTTTGGCCATCAACTTTAATATTTCTTCAGTCATTGATTTTTTTTTCTCAGCCGTTTGGCTTACCTCCGGTAATATTTCTTAGCTCGATTAGTGAATGGAATCGTACTCATAGCTTTATTTATTCATAATTGCCCTATTTATGGCAAACTACCTTCTGCAAAATTTGTCAAGAAACCATAACAATCATGAAAGAGAACATTATAAGAAAGAGATCTGGTGGCGAGACCCCCAGGCTAGGCAGATCAGATAACACTGGGGAAGAGTGCGACACAGGGACCAGTACTAGTAATCGTGATGACGGAGTTAATTCTGACTGTTACCAAGGAAATCACCTGCATCAGGCTAAGAAACAGAGTGAGAATAGGAACGTGGAATGTGAGAAGTCTGTATGAGGGAAAGCTTAAAGTAGTATGTGATGAGATTGAGAGGTTAAATATTCAAATTTTAGGAATTAGTGAACATCGCTGGAGAGGCAAGGGACATTTCACAACTGAAAATTGAAGTCTTTTCATTTATTCTTGTAGAGACATCGGAGGCAAGAGTGGAGTGGCATTTTGGTTAGATAAAACAACTGCTAAAAGCTTTAATGGGATATAACCCAGTTAGTGATAGAATCCTCACTATTAGACTTAAAGGCCGTCCAAAAACACAGCTATCATACAGGTATATGGACCTAGATCACCAGCAAAGGAGGACGAAATTGAAGATTTTTACAACGCACTGCAAGACATATTAAATAAGACTGGTCATAATGATATAGCAATAATAATGGGAGATGTTAATGCGAAAGTAGGTACAGCAAGAGCTGAAAATGAGAGACACGTTTTATGAAAATTTGGATTGGGAAATAGAAATTATGCAGGTGACACATTAATTGAATTTTGCACAGAACATGAGTTAACGATAGCCAGCACACTTTTTAAACAACACCCAAGAAGACTCTTCACATGGAAGTCCCCGTTCAGTATTACCAAAAATCAGATAGATTATATTTTAATACAATGAAGATGGAGATCAAGCATTACATCTGCAAAATCCCTACGAAGTGCAGACTGTGATACAGATCATCAGTTTCTAGAAGCAGATCTGAAATTAAACCTCAAAAAACTTACCCGAGGACCAAGGCCACTTCGTTTTGACCTCACAAAAATACCAGATGCATACAACGTAGAAATTAGGAATCGTTTTGAGGTCTTGATGTCTGTACAAGAGGAAATGACACCTGATGAACTGACAGTACAAGCTAGAGATACCTTAATAACTGCAGCCAAAGATTTAATTCCGACCAAGAAAAGGCAACTTAAGCCATGGATTTTATCAGACACGTTAGAATTAATAAAACAACGAAGGGAACTGAAACAGAAAGGAGATTAATCCGATAACAGCAGGATGAAGTATACATCTTTAACTCGAGAAATAAGAAATAACACAAGAAAGGACAAAAATCAATTATACAAGATTGCTGAACCAGAATAGAGCAATATCATAAGACTGGAAGAGATTATGAAATGTTCAAAGAAATGAAGTTATTGACAAGAAATGTTCAACCTTAATTGAATGTTATCTGTGACAAGATGGGAAATACCTTAAACAGAATCTAGACAAATTCTAGAAAGATAGCAGGAGTACTGCTGTGGATTGTATGATATGAGTGACATGAATGAGAATGATGTGCCAGTGACAGCAGAGACAGAACTTGAACCCTCATTAGATGAAATTGCATGGACAATAAAGAACCTGAAGAATGGTAAATCACCTGGATGTGATGAGATACCAGCTGAACTAACTAAAGCAGGAGGAGAAGAAAGCATACAAATCTATCACGCATTATGTAAAAAGATATGGAAATATGGTATATAGCCAAAAGATTGGAAGAGAACTATCTTCATTCCAATACCAAAAAAACGGCAACCTGAAAATATGCACCAACTATAGAACTGTTGCCCTGATCAGTCATGGAAGTAAAATTCTACTAAAAATCATAATGGGATGACTTCGTAAGAAAATGAAAGAAGAGATTAACGTTGTTCAGGCTGGATTTAGACAAGGAAGGGGAACAAGAGATCACATTCTCAACATGCATTTAATAATGGAGAAGTGGAGAGAATTTAATGTAAACCTATTCTCATGTATTGTGGATTATTCAAAGGCAATTTGACTGTGTACAACATCAGAAACTTTGGGATATCATGAGGAATAGGGGCTTTCCTTCA
Organism: Cepaea nemoralis; assembly: GCA_014155875.1. Taxonomy (NCBI): domain Eukaryota; kingdom Metazoa; phylum Mollusca; class Gastropoda; order Stylommatophora; family Helicidae; genus Cepaea; species Cepaea nemoralis. The sequence goes on from JACEFZ010022714.1 coordinate 14,383, forward strand.
TATGTAATACAACTCATAAGAATGTTCTATCTAGACCAACAAGCAGCGGTTAGAATAGATAGCGAGACATCATATTGGTTTGACATCAAGCAAATAGTCCGTCAGGGATGTGTGCTGTCCCATTATTTGTTTAACCTGTACGCCGAAAATATAATGAGAAATGTAAGCGATGATATAAACAGCGAGCGATGACCTAAATATCGGCGGTCATGACATACCAGAGATTCGATATGCTGATGATACAGTATTGCTATCCACAACGCAGACTGGTATAGAAAACCTAATAGCCTCAACCCAAATGAATAGTGAAAATCACAACTTATATCTGAACATAGCAAAAACAAAGATAATGCATACAGATAAAACTACCATGGAGAAAGAGATATATTGATGTATTTTGTTGTTTCGGGATTTGAGATTTAAATATTGAGCACAGCCCACTACTGGCAACGCTGATCGTATTCTGGTATGAACCTAAGGCCTATCCACATCAATGTGGAAGCACTAGTCTCGAGTTTCACTCTCGTTTGAGCTCGTCAGTAGTGCATATCCTTGACCAGACTCGGAAACAAACCCCGGAACACTGGCGTGTGAAGCGGGTGTGTAAACACTAGACCACGTGGCATACGCTGGACACGGCCAAATTATCATAACAGAATATTACAACGCCTCCCATCGTAGGCTGTAGCTCAAGATTTGCCCGATCGCAGCGACTGACATCCGTCAATCAACGTGGACCCGAACGATCAGGTATTCTCACTGGCAAGGCACACCAGGCCGCCTAAATTCCAGCGAGCAATAATCAAATTAATTTATTTGGTTGTTTCTGGATTTGAGATTTAAATATTGAGCACAACCCACTACTGGCAACGCTGATCGTATTCTGGTATGAACCTAAGGCATATCCACGTCAGTGTGGAAGCCCTAGACTCGAGTTTAGCTCTCGATGAGACGTTGTAATATTCTGTTGTGATAATTTGGCTGTGTCCAGCGTGTGCCGCGTGGTCTAGTGTTTACACACCCGCTTCACACGCCAGTGATCCGGGGTTTGTTTCCGGGTCAGGTCAAGGATATGCACTACTGACGAGCTCAAACGAGAGCGAAACTCGAGTCTAGTGCTCCCGCATTGACGTGGATAGGCCTTAGGTCCATACCAGAATACGATCAGCGTCAGTAGTTGGTTGTGCTCAATATTTAAAGAAATATATGTTAATGAGCAAAAATTGGAGGTAGTGGAAAATTTTGAATATCTCGGGTCATTGATTACCAACAACGGTGACACAATGAAAGAAATTAAACGACGACTATCAATTGCTCTTCAAAGACTAAAACAATTGAATAAATTATGGAGTGGGACAGACAGAACTACAAAAATTAGATTTTTAAGAGCATGCATCTTTCCCATTGCAACATACGCCTGTGAGACCTGGACACTTACTAAACAAGCTGAACAGCGCATAAATGCCTTTGAATATATATGTTGTAGACGAGTTCTAAGAATATCTTGGGTAAAGAAAAGAATAAATGCATCCATACTTCAAGGGCTGAATATTGAAGATGGCTGGCTATTAAAGACGATAAAATAAAGAAAATTGAAATATGTTGATCATTTGAAACGTCACGAAAGTTTGGAGAGAACAATAATGGAGGGGTATACTTCCGGTACACATGGCGACGACGTGAAGTGTTTATTATTCGGAGACGCTGTTTAAGTGTTTTACGCTGTTTAATGTTTTACACTTCTTCTTCGTTCGTTCGCTTGAAATATGTCTATATCTGCAATGTCGTCTCTTGTATGAATTGAACTGTCTTTTTCAGTTCACACAGTTGTCCATAGAGTTTATCTTCCACTGTCGTCTCTCTAGGCCAGTAGGTTTGCCTAGATATGTTATATTTTGGGCAGTCTTGGAGTATGTGCTCTGCTGTCTGCGACGCCAATCCACATGTGCACATGGCTGTTTCACCAATCTTGAATTTTGTATTCATCTGGTTGCGTAATCTATTGTGTCCTGTTCTGAGGCGCAGAATAGTGACTTGTTCTGGTCTGTCCATAACGTGGTAGTCATCTTGAGCAGGTTTTGGTGGCTTTCTGACTGATTTGATCATTATTTTCTTTTGGTGGTATGTAACGGGCACATCAGACTGTTCTTCTTTGGCTCCTTCCTTAGCCAATTGATCAGCTCTGTCGTTTCCGGGTACTCCACAGTGGGATGGTATCCACTGTATGGTGACCTTATGCTGACTGCTAAGTTCAGAAAGTAGTGTCCTTAGTACTGGCAATTTCCCAGACAGGAGCGCCTCGAGTACTGATTTTGCATCTGTCAGTAGCACCACAGGTTGTGTACCATTGCTGTTATTTAGTAATTTCTCTGTTGCTATCTTGATTGCCTCAATTTCGGCATCATAGTTATGGCAGTACTTTCCTGTCGGTACTCTGGCTGTGTCCCTAGTATTATTTGGGTATTCTATGTACACTCCCGCTCCTCCATTTCGAACAGCATTTTGTGCCGACCCATCTGTGTAGACTCGAATCCAGAGGTCCTGTGGGTATTCTTCATCAAGGAAGCTCAGAGTGGCTGTTCTGCGCTGCACACTGTTCTGTTCTTCCTTGTTGTGACGAAACGCGTTTATCTGTCTTGGGTCGTCAGGATCCCGCACTATTGTGGCGCGTCATCGGGGGACTTTCCCAGCTATAAATAGACTGGGGGAAGCCGATGGAGAAATTACCATCTAGAATCTTCTCGGAACACCTGAATTTGAGTGACCCGTGAGGCTGGGTATAGCACTAAATTCTCGTGCAGAGAGTTCTAGAAATTCTAGGCGGGGAATGACTGTTTCCCGAGAAAGTGTCTTTTCCCAAGAAGCACTAGCTCCTCGTGCGCATTGAGTTGGCACGAGTGGGGAAATTGGCTAAACCATTCATTCACTTCATTTTCCTCGAAGAGAGCAGACGCAGGCCTGTGTTAAGCCATTTTATGTTGCGTCTCACCTCAACCATGATTCGGCTGACTGTTACGGAAAGGAGGCTGAGGAGCCCTTGAACAGTTCTGAAAGCTGACTGGAGTCTGGTTCTGAACAATCAGGTACTTATTTGTTTAAATCATTTAACTTTGTAAGTGTGTACAAAACGCCATCGTTCTAACCTCATTACCTATGCGGATGTCCTTGCATAACTAATTAGCAAACCGATCGATAACGCTGTTTACGGCTAGGTCGTGTGTTGGGTATACCAACGTGTGTTCGCGAATCAGCTGTTGGGAAGGCAGGCATGCGAGGTAGGCGATTTGGGTTTAAATTATATTTACCGTGTATCGCAAATCGTTGCATCTATTAGGTTGCTGTTTTAGAATAAAACATAGTTACTTGTGCCGGATAGAAACCTAGATTTAGGTCAGTCAATTGCTGAAGCAAGGAGAACGGTTTGAAAACCATGTAAGTTGGTAGGTGGAGATTCAGACAAAACTGTGCTTAGTTACTAAGTAAAGATAGAACTTAGTTCTGTGCCACCAGGAATGATGTAACTATTGTGTAGGAACTTAATAGTGAATTCATTGTGTGGAACACGGGATTTCTGTGTGAAGGTAAGTCTGCATTGATTATATATATATATATATATATATATATATATATATATATATATATATATATATATATATATATAATGTGGCATTGTGTGTGTGTGTGTGTGTGTATATATATATATATATATATATATATATATATATATATATATATATATATATATATATATATATATTAGGTCATGGCATGTGATACTTCCTGGAGTAATTCCGAACGCCGAATAGGTCGACGCGTGATAACCCTGCGTGCCGTCGCGATGTACATATGCGTTCTGAATTCTTGTCTTAGCTATCCTGTTCTTTCATACTGGCGCTAGTGCAAGTGAATGCTAAGGTGCTGGCAGTATGGAAAGATGCAAGGAGGGTGTATGAGACAGGGGAAATATAGGATATGGGGGATTTGAAAGCAAGTTATGAAAGTATAGGTTGGCAGACCAGGCCAACGATGAAGTTCGGTCCCGGCCAAGGCTAACCCACTTGGGAGGGCAGAACTGGAACATCACCCTTGGAACATGTGGGAAACATGTATTATCAAGAAGGCTTCTTGACTCTAAGGCAGAGTCTGATAAGAAGAGTTTGCTATGGCGTGGGCAGGTGGCCCCACCAGTAAACAGGACTGTGTACATATTGGATGTGATCATGTACTATTCCTATATCCCGAGGGGTGGTATATTGATCAGTATTATGTTTATTAATGAACATTGATGATGTAAGGAACGAGTCCAGGGACTCTTTACCTTAATGTTTAGTTCGATTAAATTAGAACTATGATAACAGCTTACTATCACTACTGACGTTAGCGAAGACTGGTAGATGATTAGGGATAGGTGAGACCTACGATCAGACTCGTCATTCTGATTTCTTGCTCTTTTTGACGGGCTGTTCTTTGAGGCCAGCTGACATTCACGAACCCATGCTTTACTACTCTCCATATAGAGATAATGCTTTAGTTATATGCATAACTAAGTACCATGACTGAGGGTTGAGTAGTCATTGGTAGGATGCATGTGGACTAATGTTTGGGCCAGTATACTCTCACCGGTCGCTCTTCCTTTTCAGGAGGTTGCCTGTTGAGGAACCAGTCAAGTATAATTTTCGTTGGCGGGAAACCACTTCGTGTGACACAGCAAAGAGTTCAATTCTTTACTTATCACGCCAGACTCAACCACACCATGTACCCAGTGTGATTCATCATGCGTGAAGGTTTGCATCCAGTAATACAGGTGCCCTGAAGGTGCCCGTGTGGGACGTGATGGTTTGTGTTGTTTTTCTGCATTAGAAGATACTCTATTTCAGCCAGGAACATTTCAGCAATTTGAGCAATCATGCTCAAAGAAAGGAAACACCTGACCGTATATTATTACGGTGGTTTCCGCCTAAACGCGGAAAAAGATTTAGACACTTGAATGGTTCTTATGACAGCTATAGTGGCAGGTCTTGAGAAGAACTACACCAGCTATTAATAACTTGTGGCAAGTGTTACCAGGTGAAAGGGACAATAGATTATAGTCCAACCTGAATTGTCTTCCTTGAAAGTAGATGTCTTATTCTAATAGTGTACTGAACGAGTACGAAGACTTGGAACTGTGTTCGTGTAGGACTCAGTGACATTTCAGTTGCCTTATCTGATTCTTCAAGCAGTGGTACTGTGATATTAGTATAGGACCATTGAATTGGTTATTGACATATTCTTCAAGCAGTGTTACTGTGCTATGATTGCGGGATCATTAGATTGGTCAGTGACTTATTCTACACCCAGTGTTCCGGTGTTACGGGACCATTGAATTGGTCGATAGACTTATTATCCAACCACGGGTAATGTACTACTGAGGGACCATTAGATTGGTCAGTGATTACTTAGGTTCATCGAAGTCACGAATACTAGGAGTCAAATCCAGGAGGATTGTCTCCCAACCAGTGTTGATATAGAACTGTGTATTAACAGTGACTTAGTATGAGTGATAAAGATGCAGTTGGTCCAGTTGAGTGAGGTCCAGCGGTGACTCTATTGTTGTGGATCCACGCTCTGGGGACGGAGTGGTCTCCAAGGTTCTAGTCATCTCACTGGAAAGAAGCAGGGTGAGTGGCGGACCGACTGGACGGGACATCTGCATCCAATCTACTTCTCAACCTGATGATGACAACCATATCTCTGATTCTGTCTCTACTCTATCCTCTATTTGTGTAAATAGATTATTCTATCAGGATGTTCATTTCAGTTCTATATTCTCAAGGGTAGAATAAACTTTGTATAATGATTGAGTGTGGTCTCGGACGATGCCTAAGTGTTCATTGTTCCACAGGAGTAGGTAGTTAGTGGGGGTCTAGAATCTGGAGGAGCTTGTAGACATAATTAACTAATATGAGATCAGCCACAGAGTAAAAATGTGTATCTGCCTATCCAACCCCTGGGGCTAGAATACACGGGAGTGCTAGAGACACCTCGGGTGTGGTTCACTCTCACTATCCAAGGCGATCTTGTTACACTTGTCAAATATTCCTCTCACTTTTTTCTGGATTTGTAACGATAGTCTATGCTCATCTTTTCATGGAGTTCGCTCTGGAATAGTTGTTAGGGGGATACCAACTGTGGGCAGATCGGTGGTTTCTCTGCAGAGTCGCTTGGCCTGGTGGATAAAACTACTTCTTTTCAACCGCCCCATAGCTAGGTTTTCAAATCTGTTCTTCATAGGGTGGCCTGGCAAGTTGAGGAACTTTTCTGCTTGTATTAGCGTTTTCGGATCTCTGCGCTGACTCAGTGCTTGTGTCCTTCCCATCTTCTCCATTTCCACTATAGGGGTTGATCTCATCCCTCCTGTGGTGACTCTAAGTGCTTGATATTGCACCTTGTCCAGCTCTTGTAGTGTGGTTTTTGATGCTGAACACCACGCAGTTGACCCTATTCCAGGTGTGGTCGTATGCTCTGTTGGTAAACGTTGCTAAGCATTTTCCCACTGGCTCCCCATGTGGTTCCACTTAGCTTTCTCAGAATGGCTATTTTCCTTCTGGCTTTTGCTACTGATTTGTTGATGTGCTTTCTCTATGTCAGCCTGCCATCAAATGTTACTCCAAGGTATGTTGGTTCTTTATCATCTCTTAGGGGTGTTCCATTTATCTGGATGATCCCTGCCTTTTGTTTTGGAGAGAGGGTAAATAGGGTGGTGCTGCACTTGTCAGTGTTTATGCTGACACACCATCTATTTGCCCATGCAGCAAATGTATCTACATCTCTTTGTAGCAATCTGGTGGCCACTGATGCATGTTCATTTGTGCTCCATAGAACCAGGTCATCGGCATACATTGCCGCTTTAATTCCATGCGGTAGATTAGCAACAAGATCATTGATGAAGATTAGAAAAAGTGTGGGGGACAAGACTCCGCCCTGGGGAACACCGTGACGCAGTAGTACTTTCTTGCTCTTGAGTCCGTCTATCTGTACTCGGGCTCTTCTCTTGTGCAAGTATGCTTTCACCCATTTGTACATTCTTCCATTGACTTTGCAGTTTCTCAGTTTCTTCATCAGACCTTCTTTCCAGACTTTGTCAAAGGCTTTCTTCAGATCTATCTATGCCGCAAGCACCAGCTTCTTCTCTTGGAATGCATCCTCAATTTCTTGAGAGAGGTAGGTTGTCTGATCTTCCGTAGAGTAGCACTGCCTAAAGCCAGCCTGCTGTGGCACAAGGATGTTTTTACTTTCAATGTACCACTGCAGTCTGTGATTGATGATGCGCTCCAGTGCTGCTTGCTTTCTTGTTAAGATGTTTCCATCTTTATGTAGCGCAATTTTTGAGTTTCTCCCTGTGCCCTCGTCATTAAGCTGTTTTATTAGCTTCCACAAGAGACGCTGGATGGAGACGCTGTTTAAGTGTTTTACGCTGTTTAATGTTTTACACTGTTTAGTGCTTTCCTGTGGATTATGTGGTGTCATTCCGTATTCGTGCTTGCTTGCTTGTGTTCGCTGGCTGTGATCTCCAGCGTGAAGTCCTGTATGTCGGATGAAGACATCCTGTTGTCCAACATTAGTGTGATGTCATACAGAACCTGATTTTTGCGTGAGTATCCGTTGTCCCATGTCTTCCTTATTGGTATGCAGACTGGTGGTTCCTCGCTGTGCAGGCAGACACTCTCTGACTTCGGAGGAATTTCGTATTCGTTTATTGGAAGTGTTCAAAAGAAGCCACGGAAGGCAGGTGGCGGATGAAACTTTGAGGGCAGCCGACAGATATTTGTTGGTTATGGTCTCAAGTTTCGAGACGGCAGGCAGAGGATCTCTTTTGAGAGACAAGGGTTGCGATCATCTAGCCAGTATGGTCACTGCCATAGAGGAAAACAGCGGCAAACTACCTTTTTAAAAGTGCCTAGTACATTATGATTCGCCTAAAGACTGATCATCGCAAGACAAGGACAGATACATTAATATTAGCAACATGGAATGTTAGGACGTTAAACGACGACAACAAATTAGATACATAAAACAAGAACTGGAAAGAGAAAAAAAAATAATATTTTAGGGATGTGCGAAACGAGATGGATAGGAGCAGGCATCAAGATAGATGAAGATTTTAAGATTATTTATTCTGGAGGTGAAGATCACAAAGGGGAGTGGCAATTATTTCGGACGGGAAAACATCAAAATCTGTTCAAGGATATTGGGCCGTGTCTGACAGAGTTCTATTAGTTAAATTAAGTGACAGACCTTTTAACATAAATGTTATTCAAGTATATGCCCCAACAGGAGAATCCAGTGAAGATATTGTAAAGGAATTTTATAATGAGTCTGCCTTAAAGAAGTGTAACAATTCAGAAATAAACATCATATTAGGGGACTTCAATGCAAAAGTAGGAAATTAAGGTAATAGATACACAGTAGGAAACTATGGTTTAGGAGAGAGAAATGAAAGAGGATACAGACTCGTAGAGTGGGCAAAAGAACAGGAAATGATTGTTGGAAACACCTGGTTTAAGCAACATCCTAGAAGATTATGGACATGAAGAAGTACTGATAACAGGATTAGAAACCAGACTGACTACATTCTTATTAGCAGAAGATTTCAATCAATCAGTCATGTGCCATGCCGGAAAGCGTGGGCGGTCATGACTCGCCATATCACTCGATCACCAGTGTCGTGGATCAGCTCAGTGTTCCTGTCTCGTCTATGCCATGTGGCCAAGCCATCCAGGTATCTTCCTCTCGGTCTTCCTCTTTGTCTGTTCCCCTCGATCTTGCCAGTTGTCACTAAGTTCTCCAATCCATTTCTTCTCATAACATGTCCAAAAAGATTTGACTGTTTACGTCTAATTTCTCTAATCAGTTTACGATGTTCATTTGTCTCCTGTAGTACTTGGTCATTGGTTTTTCTGTCTGTCCATGGTATTCTTTGCATTTTCCTCAGAAACCACATTTCTGCAGCCATCAGATGCTTTTCAGCTTGACTGCTCATTGTCCAAGTTTCACATCCATACAAAAGAACAGGCTCTATGTATCCCCTCAACACTCTTTTTCTCGTTTCAATTGACATCTTTTTGTTGGTCAGAATGTTTTTCATCTTGCTAAAGGCTGCTTTCGCCATGGCGATTCTTGTTCTAATCTCTTCAAGGCATCTCCCATCAGATGTTAATGACTGTTCCAAGATAATTGTACCGATTCACTTATTGAAGAATATTTCCATTTACTTCTATATTACATTGTGGCACTTCTTCCTTCCTAGTGACGACCATAACCTGAGTCTTTTTACAATTTAATTCTAACCCCAGTTGCTCACTGTGTACAACAACCGCATCTACTAATTGTTGCAGGTCCTGCGCATTGTCTGCAATTAATACTGTATCATCTGCATATCTAATGTTATTGATGTTTCGTCCTCCAATGCTGATTCCATTTATATCCTCTACATTTCTGAAAATATTTTCACTGTATAGTGAAAAAAGATCTGGAGACATCACACATCCCTGCCTAACACCTCTCTTAATTGGCTGATACTGTCCCACTTCATTATCAATCCTTATTGCAGCTTGTTGTTTCCAATATATGTTTTTTATAAGTCTAATGTCTTTCCCATCAATTTGTAGATCTGCAAGCATATTCACCATGTTGACATGTCTAACTCTATCAAAAGCCTTTGTATAGTCAATAAAGCAAAGATGTATATCCTTGTTTACTTCTATAGCACGTTCAATAACTGTTCGCAGCATATACACAGCATTTACTGTACCCTTTCCTTCTACAAACCCGCATTGTTCTTCCCCTATTTCAGGTTGTATCTTCTTCCTCACTCTTTGCATGATAATTACTTAGCAAAATCTTTGTGATGTGACTCATTATACTAATTGTTCTATGTTGATCACATTCCAAGGTTCCTGATTTCTTTGGGATTGCAATAAATATAGAGTTACATAATTCAGGAGGTATATCTCCAGTATCATATAATGTGTTCAGCAGTCTGGTGACTTGATCTAGTCCAAATTCTTCTAAAGCTTTAATCATTTCTATTGTGATGTTATCTGCACCGGGGGCCTTGCCAGCTTTCATATGCTTAAGAACATTTCGAACCTCCATCTCCAAAATTGGCGGTCCGTCATTATTAAATCTAATATCATACTGTTCATCTCTGTTATCATAATAAATGTGTTTCACATAATCTGTCCATACATGTAGAATCTGGTCTTTTTCTATTATGATTTTGCCATCTTCAGTTTTTAGACACCCTGTAGATGTACTTGTTCTTTTATTAGTAAGTTCCTGAATTCTTTTGTGCACTTATTTGGTATTTTGACTGTTGTGTTGGTTTTCAATTTCTAAGCACTTTTCCTCAAGCCATGCTTCTTTTGCCTCCTTACATAATGTTCTGACTTGTCTGTGAATTTCTTCAGTTCCCAGTGCTGACTGATATAGTGACCACAGATTACTAACAGGAACATTAAGGATAAAGTTGAAGAAAGTCAAGTATATAACAGGAAACACTAAATATGATTTGTGTACGTTGAGTAATGACAAGGAAATACAAAACAAATTCAACATAGAAGTACAGAACAGATTT
>JACEFZ010022714.1:30000-57573 GCA_014155875.1 Cepaea nemoralis
AATTTCTTTTTTTTATTATTATTTTAAGATGTTTCCCATCGATGTTGCTATCTTCCAATATTGTAATTATTTCACCATATTTTACTCGTACTTTATCAAATGCCTTGGTATAATCTTTGAAGCACAAATATATTTCTTTCTGTCTCAATTTATCTTTATATTAGTGTTCGTAGAGTATAAATTGCGTTGTTTGTATCCTTTCCTTCCGCAAATCCATACATTTCTTAACCAATTTCCATTTTTATTTTCCGTCATGCTCCCCTCATAATTATATATATATATATATATATATATATATATATATATATATATATATATATATATATATATATATATATATATATATATATATATATATATATATATATATATATATAACTTAATTAATACATAACAGGGTCGACTTCATTGCACCGGGTTTTACCCATATGGCTCGGTCTCTTTCCGCAGCGCGGAACGCGTCGCACAAAGCACGAACTCAGTAGCTCTAGCGACGACCCACAGGAGTCTCCGAAAAATTTTACTCGTGAACCGAAGGACGCGGCCCGGAATCGAACTCACAACCTTCGGAGCACGAGTCAAACGGCTTGACCACTTCGCCACAAAGACTCCCTTTTATATATAAAAGGGAGTCTCTGTGGCAAAGTGGTCAAGCCGTTTGTGGTGAGGAATAATTTGCGGTAGGCAGCACATGATAGTGTCATTCCGTGTGATTGTACAATGTCTTTGATGTCGTCAATCCATTTTCTTCTTGGACGTCCTCTTGGTCTCGTCGCAGATGATTTTTGATGTAAGGCCAGTGATGGTAGTTGTTGGTGTTGCATTCTAACTACATGGCCAAACCACTTGATCTTCTGTCTTTCAATAAATGTGGCACAAGGTGTTGATCCCACTGTCTGTCTGATAACAGCATTTCTTACTCGGTCTCGGATTGTTAAGTTGGAAGCTCTCCTCAGGCATCTCATCTCGCAGGTGTTGATTTTGCGAGAGTGTGATTTGGATAAAGTCCAAGTTTGAGATTGGTAGCACAGGGTTGGTGTGAATATGCTGTTTATTATCTGTCATTTTGCGGACATGGGTATATTTGGATGTTTCAGTAAGGGTGATAGTTGATATGTAAGTGCACTAGTTTTTGACATCTGATTTCGATTTCTCTGTCCAATCTAACATCTATCGTACTTCCAAGATATTTAAATTCTTTAACTTGTTTCAGAGTTGTGCTATTTATCTGTATACTTAGTGGACATGGCGTTCTGCTAACTTGCATTACTTCGGTTCTGGCTGTGTTTATATTCATATTGTATCTGCATCACACGTTTATCTCTTATTTCTTTATTTATCCTACCATAGCCTTGTTTGTCATTGTTTACTCTGTTTTGTTTTATCCATCAACTTTAAGGTTTCTTCAGTAATCCATTTTTTCCCTATCCAGCATTATTAGATAATTTTACGTTCCACAGTTTGTAATTTTGTTTAACGCTCATAATATTGAAATCAACGCAAAGCGATATGCAACCAAATGACCTACAGCTATTTTTTATTAACCTTCGACCCGGTATGTCAAAGAATTGTGAAACTCTGTTCACTAAACCCTTAGCCACTGACAACAACGTGTATTTAGGTTTGTAATGATACGAAAATTACGAGGGGACTTCAAATGAAAAGCTTAAATATGCGCGCGCGCGTGTATGTGTGTGTGTGTGTGTGTCTGTCTCTGTGTGTGTGTGTGTGTGTGTGTGTGTGTGTGTGTGTGTGTGTGTGTGTGAATATATTGAGTTGAGTTAAGACTCAAATCTTTGAACTCGGGGAATTCCTATAAGCGCTCAGTCATCATCTTCAACAGCCAGCGTAGAGTTTCAATACTAATGGTGCCCGTTACAGTCTGATTATATATCCGTCTCGCTTTACCTCTGTGGGACGACTGTCTACCAGATCCTCTGACTACCCCCTGCTGCTGCTGTGTGGATGGGAAGATGTGTGGGTATGGGTGGGTGAGTGGGAGAGGGTTGGCTGTGTGGATTGGGGTGGGATGTGTGTGTGGGAGAGGTATGTGTGTGTGATTGGGGGTGTGTGGGTGAGTGGGTGGAGCATGTGTGTATGGTTGAGTATATGTGGGTTGGGGTATGTGTGAGTGAGTGGGGAGATATGGGTGGGTGGGGATGTTGGTGAGGGATGTGTGTGTGGGTGGGTCCGAGATGTCTGGGTTGGTTGGGGGGGGGGGTGTGTGTGTGTGGGTGGAGGGAGGTATGATGGGTAGGGGATGTGTTGTGAGTGGGGGATGTGTGGGTATGGATGGGTGATGTGTGAGTGGGTGAGGGATGTGTGTGTGTGGGTTGGTGGAGGATATGTGTGTGGGAGGGTGGACGTGTTACATAACATGATAATATGCATTTTTTACGCTTACAACATTCATTTGACAATGGGTTTTTTTTTCTATGTGAATGTATCATGCACTGTTGATGAACGAAAGTTGAGCGATTGGAAGGGCCGAATGAAAGACAGACCTACGTGCCTAATTTGTAACCCTTTTAAGATAAAGTCCAATTCAATTCAATTCTTCTTGTTCTTCTTCTGCGTTCATCCGGATTTTTTTTTTCGGACGTGACTGCGTTGTGCCTATTTACAGCAGAGCTGCTTTCTTGCGCCGTTAGGCAGACACATCCGACTTCTGCTGGCATTTGTTGACAGGGTTAATCTTCCCGGGCAATTCAATTCAATTCAATTCAATTCAGTTTGCTCTAGTCCATGACAGTTTTTCTGATCTTCTGCATTATTCACGTGCTCCCAAAGGGCCTTCACCAGATCTGCCTTATCATGCATCAAGTCACCTGTCAGTGACGCAGCACCGGCCAATCTGTCAGCCTGTTCATTTCTAACAACACCAGAGTGTCCTGGAGAAAAGATCCAGCGAATGCTAACAACCCCCGACATTAGAATTGATGCATGCCATTCAGCACGAAGCATGCCAGTCTTCACTCTTGTCTGCACGCTTTGTGAATCAGTCCCAATCACACCATGTGTATGCAGTTTGTCCTGCAACCAGTGGAAAACTGCAGTTACCGCCTCTACATCCATTCTCAGGCTTGAGGTCATGGTGTCATATGCCAAGGTCTCCTTTACTAACCAATGGCCATAGGCTTTTGCTATGAATAATATATTCTGAAAAAGTACAGAACAAGTGAATCATTTTTCGATGTAGTCATCATTGTGTTCAATGAAAGTCCTCCAGTGCCGATAAAGTGCTTGGATTTATGTATTAAAAACGTCACTTGGTCACGTGTGTAACTACTCTGGGGTCACTACTTGGTGTTCTTGACCCAGTCGTTAACAGTCTGTCACAAAAGTCACGTCGTTTTGAAACTTCCTACTCCACTCATATATTTGCTGGACTGACAGGCATGCGGCATCTTCATTTGCCGATGAATTTCTATAGCTTTGACCCCTTCACTGATAAAAACAAAACGGATAACAGAACGCTGCTCCTATATGGTGCATGTTAAAAGTGAGGCGACCATCTTTAAACTGTCCTTATGACGTCACCGTGTTCGTCCGTACCATGATGTCACTTGATTAACACTCTTGACATCCTTAACAACAATATTGACAGGTTACAAGACAAGGGCATGCTTACTGTAATCTCTATTACACGTTTAAGCTTTTCATTTAAAGCCTCCTCGTATTATAATTTAAACCATAATTTACCGAACACAAGTTGGCTCGTTGGCGAAACGGTTAAGATGATAGGCTGACAGCGATATGAGCGTGGAGACATAAGGGTTCGATGCCAACTCTCGTTGTTCGCTAAAAGAGGGAAGGACTGACACATATTTCTCCGTGCACTTAAGCCTACAAAATGTGATGTCCTCACATCTCACATACTCACGGCAAGTCCATGCTATGGAATTTTTGTGTACCGAACAGATCGTCCTTCTTCTTCTTTTACCTTTTTATCCCCCGTTGAGACATAGTCCCTCAACCAACTCACCCCAAGCCCCCCCCCCCCCACCCTGTCCTCAGCTGTCCCATACAGGTCTGCCCATGTCCTTCCCGTAGTGTTCATTTCTGAGCAAACCCACCATAGGTTTTTAATGAGAGCTGCACTGTGGTTAACGCTCCCAAGGCGGCCAGAGGAAACGCTTTAATGACACCTTGAAGATTTCACTAAAAGCTTTTGCAATTCATCACGACACTTGGGAGATTGCTGCCAAAGACTGAAATTCGTGGCGTACATCATTACGCAAGGGTGTAGTCACTTGTGAAGCAAACGGAACTGCAAGAGCTGTAAATAACAAGGCTGGACACCACAACAACAACAAAAAACAGAAGAAGAAATCCACTGCAGGAGATCCTCCTCCTGGAACATCAAGCATTATTTGCCCACATTGTCAAAGAACATTTCATGGTTTTATAGAACGAACGAACGAACGAACGGACTTTATTTTCAAAGGGTAACAAATTGGGCACGCAGGCCCGTCTTACATTCGGCCCTTCCAATCACTCATCTTTCGTTCATCAGTAGTGCATAGGAAAAAACATTGTCAAATGAATTTTGTAAACATAAACAATGTATTTTACCATGTTATGATACACAACCACCACGCACCCACACCTCCCCCATTCACCCCACATCCCCCACCCAACCACACACACAACCCAGACACACATACATACCCCACCCATCCACCACATCTCCACACCACACATCTTCCCACCCACACACACACCTCCCACCCACCACACATCCCATCCACCCACACCCCAAGCACACATACATTCCCCAACCCACACACAACCACCCACCTACACACATCTCCCCACCCACTCACATATCCTCCACCCGTCCCATTAAACACCAACAATCACCCACCCACATATCCTCCTCCACCCACACACCTCCAACCACCCAGCCAAATACACATCCCTCAACCACACATCCCCCACGCACACACACACACACACATCTCCCCGCCAACTCACAAATCCCGCACCTACCCACACACAAATTCCGCACCCACCCACACAATCTCCATCACCCCCAGCCCACTCACAGATCCCGAGCCCACCCATACAAACATCTCCCACCATCTCCTAACCTACACACACTCACCCACCCACATATCCTCTACCCACCCACACATCCTCCACTCACCCATCCCCCAACCACACATCCCTTAACCACACAACCCTTAACCAAACAACTTTACCCATATAGAAGAATGATGAGAACGCCGTGGACGGATAGAAAGAGCAATGAAGAAATCTTGAAGGAAGTTAACTCACAAGGAGAACTGGTTACTCTCATCAGAAGATGTCCACATTCTTTGGGCATCTCATGAACGAACGAACGATCGAACGAACGAACGAGCGAACGAACGAACGAACGAACGAACGAACGAACGAACTTTATTCATGAGAAGAGGAAAGCTGGAGTATGTCGACACACCGGGTAAGAGGGGAAGAGAGGCGGGGGAAACCAAGAGAGAAGATGCTGGACTGCTTGACATCATTGCTTGGAGGAACATCGCCATCATAAATTTATGGCAGCGCAAGAGACAGAAGGCCGTGGATAGACATGGTCACAAGGGCAACACTGCCTGGATTACAAGAATAAAAAGAACTGTTGTTGTTTGTCAATCAAGAATGATGATGACCATTCATTTCATCCAGTGGGGTTGAAAGTATGGAGCCGTGAGTTCTAAGATGGCTGATAAGACCTAGTTTAGCTCGAAATGTTCTTTGACAATGTGGACAAAGAATTGTTACCGTTTCTGGAATAGGATTTCCTGCAGTGGTTTTTCTGTCCTGCCTTTTCTTCACAGCTCTTGAAGTCCTGGCTGCCTCACACGTGATTGCACTCTTGCGTAATGATGCACGCCACGAATTTCAGTCTCTGACTGCAGTCTCCCAGGTGTCATGATGAATTCCAAAAGCATTCAGTGAGATTTTCAGTGTCCTTAAAGCGTGTCGTCTGGCCGCCTTGGGAGCGTTTACCACAACGCAACTCGCCGTAAAAAATTCGTTTAGGGAGCCTGTGATCTGGCATGCGAGTCAAGTGACCAGACAGCGAACCTAATTCTTCAATAGTAGAGTGTGGATACTGGGCATGGATGCTCTTTCAAGGACTTCGGTGTCTGGGATCTTGTCTTGCCATTTAATCTTCAGTAGCTTCCTAAGGCAGACTGTGTGGAAGTGGTTTAATTTCCTAGCGTGTCGCTGGTAAACAGTCCAGGTTTCACAAGCATACAGCAGTGTGGCATGGTCTCGTTCACCCATATGTTTGTAAAGACTTGGTGAAGCTGCTCTGTTAGGACCGGCCCACCTGTCTTGTATATCTCTGCTGGGAAGGAGTCAGGACCAGGTACCTTGCCGTTGGAGAGTTGCTGGATGGCTTTGTTTACTTCCACTATGGTTGGCAGGTCATCAAGTGTATCATTAGTGGGAACTTGAAGAAGGCAGTTGATGGTTTCATCATTGGAGAAGGAAGTTGCATTTAAGATGTTACTGAAATGCTCTGCACAGCGTTGAAGGATTTCTTTCTTATCGGTGACCAATGTTCCCACATCTGCACTGAGGAGGGGAACTATGCCTGGTGATGTAGGACCATAGACAGCTTTCAGGGAGTCGTAGAAGTTTTTCATATCATGTCTGTCAGCAAAGCCTTGAATTTCATCAGCTTTGCTGCTCAGCCAGGAGTCCTGGTTTCTACTGCACTACTCTCTGAATGTTCTTGAAAGCATCTTTTTTATGTTGACTTCGGGCCATTCAAATGTGCCTTGAGGAGAAAATGTTTCTCTGCCAGAAATTTGTTGATGTCTTCGGAATTTTCATCAAACCAGTCTTTATGCTTTCAGGGGGCTGGACCCAGGATTTCCATATCAGTGATGTAGATTATGTCCTTTAGGGCTCTCCACACTGTTTCTGTATCCTGTTTAGCTGCAGCATTGGGCTTGAGGCGGTTTCCAGCATATTTTAAAACGACAGCTGCATTTTCTTGATGTTTAGGCGGGTGACATTTAGTATATTTTTAATTTTTTTTGCACTTTTACCCTTTGAGAACACCGTGATGGTTTGATGTGTATGTGTATTTTCGAGATAATGAGGACGATGGTCTGTCCAACATTCGGCACCACACATGGATTTTGTTACCTGAATGGCTTGTCTGTCACTCCTGACGATGACATAGTCAATGAGGTGCCAGTGTTTCGAGCGAGGGTGCATCCACGATGTCCTGTTTCTCATGGAAAGACGGAAAATTGTGTTGGTAATCAGGAGCTCGTTTTCGGCACATGTCTGAAGGAGGAGGAGTCCATTGCTGTTACAATTTCCGACTCCGTGCTTTCCAATAATGCCACTCCAAGAGGTGGTGCGCGTGCCTACGCTGGCATTGAAATCCCCAAGGAGTATAAGTTTGTCTCCTTCGGGAACATATGTTAATATGTTGTGCAGGTCCTCATAGAACTTGTTCTTGACATCATCTTCATTGGTCATAGTTGGTGCGTAGACACTCACAATGGTTGCATGCTTCCTGTCGTGTATCCTGGAGTGAGAGGAATCAACACCCACATTATATTTTAACCCCTTATCATTATCCTGGAGAAACCCCTAGAATCCGTCTAAAAAACTCCGTCAGTTCATGGACACCTCTCTCTCTCTCTCTCTCTCTCTCTCTCTCTCTCTCTCTCTCTCTCTCTCTCTCTCTCTCTCTCTCTCTCTCTTTCTCTCTCTCACTGCTGTATCATGCCCCCTCTCATTCTTCCCCAACTCAACATACCCAACAACTCTAGCTTCTAAAAATTAATAACAATTAATTTATTAAAAGAAAAGTATAATGTATGTGAGAAGCGTATGCGAAGAATTTGTGACGTGTTCTATAATGTGTGTAGAATCGGACCCTCAGATCAATAGCCCAGTCAGTTCATCCTTGCAAGGACACACCACAGCACGTTAGGTCAGCACAAGACAACCTCACCCGGTGATGTATCTCTCCTGCCCGACACTGACTTTCTTCTGTAGCTACCTGATAATCCATGCACATGATCCTCTGAAATAGCTATAGTCTATAAGTTACCACTGATCATGGTCCGTTTGCACACTGCACATTATAAGTTCCTATAGTTCCTAAAATGTACAAATCCCTGTACTGTGAAAATAAGTATCACTGTTGTTGGAAATAGACTTGATCCTATCTATTGTCTATAGTGTCTAAATTACAATGTTCCTTGTAATATTTCCCTGGAATCTACCACACCATGTGAATGTTACATTTAAAGTTCTCGTGTTGTTACTAATGTTCGTATGAGGTGTGGTGTCTCAACAAACATCACCCATCCTAGGTGAACCTTAACACACTGGAATCGTTAAATGGTTTCGCTCATCTGAGCCCTGTTCCGGTGGACCCTCCTGATCATGGGCCCAGCCCAAACATTATTGAACAACTTTCTTCTTTGACGTTATTCATTTTCCGTAAGAAAAACATTTACTGTTCAACTGGTGTTCTTCCCAATCGTAGTAAACTTTCTTCAAAACTCGTGTAGAGCTTCTTCGTAACTGGCAGGGAACCTGTTAGAGAAATAACACACCGGTGAGAGCACTAGTCACTGATCCTACCAGCTGAGTATAGGCCTACGGCCTCGCTCAGATATTTATCAGCGAATTAAACTCTGTCATAGAGCAGATGGGCTCATCACCTAGGTCCGAATCAGGCTATGACAAGGAAAGACCAATAATCAGAGTGCAGAACCCCAGTGGGCACCCCACTGAAAGATCCCACTATTGGACACTTTCCCCATCTCCCAACCCATCCTTAATCTCTCCAAATATCACCCCACTACACTATTCTCACTAGCAGAGCTAATTCTCCCTTCCCTACTCTATTCTCAACTAACAGAGCTAATCATCACTTCACTACTCTATTCTCAACTAGCAGAGCTAATTATTTCCTCACCCTAGCTAGTGTTAACAAGGCTACTGCCTATATTTAATTAGGCCTAAATACACGATATGCAATACCTTATGCAACACCGCATCACTCCTGGATGGCATCTACAACTTGCCATAAAGACATATGTTATTTAATGTTAATTAAATCCAACACAGTAGATGCTCTCCGAATTCCTAACAGCGGTACAGAAACACGTCAGCTCTAGTCAACTTTCTGTCTACACTGACTGTAAACAAGTCAGGTTTTTGTCAAAGAGCCTTGGGGTGTTCTAGTGAAGTTCTTTGATGTTAACACATCAGATGGTTCCAGGGGCAGATTATCCATTTTAGAATTCTTCTCTCCCATTTGTTTAATCAATGCAAAGTGGTCCTCCTTGTGTCAACATCCAAAACAAGGTAGCCTGTTTTCTGCATTCTCCCAATTGGGTCACAATAACAAGCCTACAATTTTCTGTCGTGTGGGGACTTTCAAAGATGACTGTATTGATTGATCTTACCGACTCCCGTAGAAACAACTTGTAGTTGCGAATCAAACTGTCTTTGGTATTTTTATCATCTGAATGTAAAATTACAGTGATTTCACGACATAGGCCCCCTCTTAAGAGAGTAGTCCATCTCACTCTTTCCCACTGTAAGTCCGATCCAGATGATTTATTCGTCCTCATCAGGAGCTGGGTGTCTTGAGAGAAAATCCGCTCCAACATTTTCCTTCCCAGGAATATACTCCACTGTGAAATTGTAGGGTTGAAGTAACAACGACCACCGCATCAAACGGGCGTTGAGTTTCTGAGAAGTAGCTAGGAACATCAGGGCTGATGATCTGATTGGACCCGAAACTGAACTCCATAAAAAGAGGGCTGGAATGTTTGCACGGCCCATACGAGAGACAAACACACTCTCTCTCTCTCTCTCTCTCTCTCTCTCTCTCTCTCTCTCTCTCTCTCTCTCTCTCTCTCTCTCTCTCCCTCTCTCTCTCGACGGTCGAATAATTCCTCTCAGCCTGGAGAAGTTTCCTGCTTGCGTATGCTACAGGTTTCCAAACCGGAGCATCGTCTTTCCCTTCCTGCAACAGAGCTGCCCCAATCCCAATCACACTCGCATCCGTTCTCAACACAAATGGTTTGGAAAGGTCAGGGAGCTGTAACACAGGTTTGCTGACCAAGGCCTCCTTTAACTGACTATAGGCAGTCTCACATTCTGGTGTCCAAATGATTTGGTCCGGGAATCCCCTTTTCAAGGTTTCCGTCAATGGAGCTCCCATTTCAGGAAAATGTGGGATAAATTTTTGGTAAAACCCACATAACGAGAGAAAGGATCTCACATCCTTCTTCGATTTTGGCCTTGGTGCTTTTCTGATTTTTTTCTAGGTTCTTCTGCTCTGGGACAATTTGTCCTGGAGTAATTGTGTGGCCCAGAAATTCCAGAGTCTGGTAACCAATCATGCACTTGGTTGAACGAGCTGTAAGTCCTGCTTTCTTGAGTCTATTAAAAACTCTCTCCAAGGATTGCAAATGGTCATCCAAGCTGTCACTGGAAATAAGAATATCATCCATTGAATGATACAATGGACTTATCCTGTAAGGGATCTAGTAAAGTCCTAATCATGCGCGTAAACACACTAGGTGCATTGCTGAGTCCAAAGGGCGTGACCTTGAATTCGTAGTGTCCACTGGGTGTACTGAAGGCAAACAGTGGTCGAATCTCCGGTTTGACTGGTATCTGATAGTATCCCCGACTCAGATCCACCTTTGAAAAGTACCGAGCCTTATGGAGCCTAGCGAATAACTGCGTTGGATTCGGCAAAGGTTCCACCTGAAATTGTGTATGACTGTTCAGAAGTCGGTAGTCTATACACAACCGGTGTTCTCCACTTGGTTTGCGTAATAAAACTACCCCCGCATTGCATGGGGATATGGATGGCGCAATCACGTCATCCTCCAGCAGTTTCTGTATTTCCTCCTTCAGGGCCTTTTCTTTAGAGAATGGCACTGGGTAAACCTTTTGGCGAACAGGCTCCTGTGTGGTCAAAGTCATCTCGATCTCCACCAACCTCGTTCGTCCTGGTTTATCAGTCAGTATCTCCTTATGAGACTCGAGAACCTGGGTTATCTTTTCCCTCTCCTGGGAAGTCAGATGAGGGTTCACTTGCACATCCCTATAGGTTTCCTGGGGTACCAAGGGATATTCCCTGCCCTCGTTGGTTCCCACTTCAGTCTCCACTGAAACTGCCATTGCCATGAGGTGAGCTGCTTTGTCTCCGGGTCTCTCCTCGTATTTCCGCAAGAGATTGATATGGAAAATCTTCGACTTTCCCCGGATCCGGATCTGGTTCTGGATATCACCATTTCCACGGGAAATGGTCCTTGCCAACCTATCTCCAGTTTGTTGTTTCCCGTTGGGAGTAGCAACAATACTTTGTCTCCCACCTCTAAAGATCTGTCTTTAGACCTACGGTTGTAGTAAGCCGCAAGTCTTTTTCTGGTCTTTTTCAAGTTTTGATTCGCCAGGTTCCATCCCTTGTTGTGTTTTTCTTTCAGTTCCTCCACGTATTTATAGGAAGAGATCACTTCTTCTGGCACCCCCTCTTCAGTCCAACTCCTCAACATGGCTTCCAATGGTCCTTTGATTGGACGACCAAACAGCAACCTAGCGGGTGGTAGTCCTGTTGAGCCATGAGGAACTTCCCGATAGGCAAAAAGTGCTGCTGGGATATATTCATCCCACCTATCAGGTTTTTCCTGTGCCAGTTTCCGGAGCATTGTCATCAATGTGCCGTTGAAACGCTCTACTTGTCCATTGGCTTGAAGGTGGTAAGGGCTGGTATGTGTGTGGTTAGAGTGGAACACACTAAATACCTCCTCCATGAGTTTTCCACAAAACTGGGACCCATTGTCCGTCAGAATTTGATCAGGAAAGCCTAATCTGGTAAAGGCCTCCATCAGTGAGTCCGCCACTCGTTTCGTGTCAATCGTGGTCAACGGTATGGCTTCACCCCACATTGTACAGCAATCCACCATTGTGAGCGTATACATGTTCCTCTTCCTAGTCCTAGGAAGTGGACCCACGATATCGATGGCTACCCTCTTGAAAGGAGAGTTCATGATGGGCATCTCACCCAAGACCACCGGTGCTGTCCGGTGTTTCGGTGCCACCCTCTGGCACTCAGGGCATGACTTCACATACCGACGCACATCATCTGTCATTCCCGGCCAATAGTAATGGCAGGAAATTCGCTGCATGGTGGCGGCAATACCTATGTGCCCACTAAAGGAGATGGTATACCCCATATGAAGAATCTGGGACCGGTGAGCCTTCGGGACGACCAACTGACCGTATAGGTTGTCTCCCCTTCCGGCTCTCTATAGAGTATCCTATTCTTCATGTAGTACTGTCCCCGTCCTGGTGGATCAGCACTTCTCTGCAGCTTTTTGTAGCAAGGACGTAAAGTAGCATCCTCACTCTGGGCAGTTCGTAGCTCAAACGGCAATGGGTTAGTCACAATTTCTTCTGCCTCTTCCGTTCTCGTCTGAGAGCGAGTCTGTATTGCTCCCATATGGATTGCCTCCCTGGGCATTCCGAGAAAGACATACCGGCAACCGAGGATTACGGGAAAAATGGGATCGGTCAATACAGCGGCCTTGATTGTGCCGGTGACATACCTTGACCGAATCTCCATGTTAGCAATGGGCAACTTCATGGCCACTGCACTCTTCTGTGCAGGATGTATCTCCTTGGTCTCACCTGTGACCTTGACCTTACCGACTCCCGTAGTAAAAATCTTGTAGTTGCGAATCAAACTGTCTTTGGTATTTTTATCATCTGATTGTAAAATTACAGTGATTTCACGACACTTCCTTCCATTCAGCAGGGGCAACTTAATGGTCATGAGCCGATTAATGGCAAATCCCACACTGGATTGGCGTCTTTTCTCGCTTTTCCTTCCACTCCAGAAAATTTGTAGCCGGCACCTAGTTAACAGATTTGGCCTTCTTCTGCAAGTCGTGTCTCGCTCACGGCTGCAATGTCGATGTTGTAACTGCCTAGCTCTCTCCCAATCAGTGCTGTTCGTCTCTCTGGGCCCGACGCGCCGTCTTTATCACATAAAAAAGAAACTACCAAGTCTTAGACAGATACCGTAACATCACATTCAAAAACCAGTCATGTCGTAGCCACTTTGTCCTTAGCAACTCAAAGCCGTATCCCATCTTATCAGTTGGTATGTCGGAGCGAAGCTGCTATAACCTCCCGGTGTTAAGTAATCGTCATAAAAATATAAGTCACTTGAAGTGGTTTGAATTTCAAACTTCGAGATATGTATCTCTACAAGAAAAGTTTCATTTTCTTAAGATTAGTATCAGTTGCCATCTTAACTGTTGTACTATCTTTCTTCCGTGAACATGCTGCTGCGGTGGGGAAAGAGCAGGCGGACAGATTGGTAGGGTCTGCACTATTGCGTGGGGTATTGGTGCATGATAAGGCTGACATGGTCTGGACTCTTTGAGATCGTGTTTACGGTGTAAAAAATATACAAATCATCTTAGCTGTGCGATAGGGAGTAACCAGAGGATCCAGCCGATACTTAATACTCCGAAGAAAGGCGAGACAGGCCGTAATCAGACTGCAACTGGTACCATTAATATTGGGTTTCTTCACTGGCTGTTGAAGATTAGGGAAGAATTCATATGGGAATGTTTCTTAACTTAACTAAACTCAACTTAACTTAACTCAACTAAACTAAGCTGAACTTATCTAAATTCACAGCAAAAGATTATTTGCATATCCTTTATAGGACGTCGCAGTCAACCGCATCACTTATAGCAGTGCGTGATTTCTTGGAAAGGTTACATTCAGTAGTTTGCCATTGTTTTTGAACGACCGGCACTCAGATCTTTGTAAGAGAAACTAACGCCAGGCGGTCTCCTTCCAAATCGCCATCAGCTGAGGTTCGAACGCGGTATATGGGATTACGAATTACATTCGCACCTCCTTCGCCACAGAGTCACAGCGAAATGTTCCTGCAATGGATCTCCAACAGTGTCCGTCTCACGTATTGTTGGTAGTCTAAAATCTTCTTTCCGATTTATTGTTTATGTTGTCTTCTCATTTCAGTGACACTAACAATGGTTTGAATCTGTGAGGAAGTCAAGGCTGCTAATATCTGTTTAATTTTTGTGCCAGGGCGTGCGGGTGTAAGAGGAAACGTACAAAGGACCAGCATGACACCGCAACTAATGAGCAGGCTGACAGGCTTGCAGATAAGTCTACTGTGGAGGGCGGACGAGCCAAGTCAGCTCACTTCAGTGCTGTTCATCATCATCATCGCAGTTCAGACACATCCATGTGTGTTCCGATCTCCTCTATAGTGAATTGAGCAGAGCACAGCAGAAAGCAGAGGTTGACTGACAAAAACCCTCGCAGACTTGTTCAGCTTCTCCCTGACCAAACCGATCTTCATTCCTAATGTCTGCATTCTATCTATTGATACCTATTCATTCAGTCGTGAAGAGCTTGGGCTAATTAACGTGTAACTTCCATAATGCATCGTCCACCTGCTGTTGTTAAAGAACCCAAATAGTTAAATATATTGACTTATTTCAAACTGTTTCCATTCTCCTTGATGTTGCATTTGGGAAGCCATTTTCCTTTTCTTTTCATGGTTACAAGGAGAGATTTACTAAAGGCATCAAAAATCCCGGGCACGGCAGATATTTCATTGCTAATATGATACTGTACTATCATTGTCCTTACTATGACGAGCCTATTGCTGGTACAGACCCATGTTTTGTGGAAATGTCCAGGTGGTGTTCCGCTCATACTCGGTACATAGCGTTGACAGTCAAGATTTTTTGGGCACGTTATGAGAAGAAATAAACTAGAATACTTGGTGACAATTGGCAAGATTGAGGGGAAAAGAACAAGGGGAAGGCAAAGGAGTAAATATCTGGATGACTTGGCCACATGGCATTGTCAAGACGAGAACACGGACCTAATCCACGACTCTGGTGATCGAGTGAGATGGTGAAACATGACCGCCGACGCATGACACTCAATAATGATGTTTTCTGGAAGTGATCCCATATCATTATTTAGATATTATTATCTACTCTTTCATAGATGGTGTCGTGCTGAAGGAGTTGTAAACGCAATTCGCAATCCCGCAAACCGCGTTCGAAATACAGCTGCGTGCGATTTAGAGGCAGGCTGCCTTGTGTAGGTTTCCATAAAATGGTATGATTGCGGTTGTTCAGAAAGCAATTGCAAACCACTGTACGTAAACTTGCCAAGAAATCACAAACAACGCCAAAATGCCGTAGTTGGCTGCAATGTCCTGTGAAAGGTACGCAACAGCCGTTTTTTTTTTTTGGTGGTCTAATGTATCCCAGGCCCAGTTCCCAGCTAGGCGCGTCCGACCTCAACTATGCAGGAGTTGGTCCAGCTTTAAGTAGTGCAGCAGGACCTGTTTAAACCTAACAGGTCCTGTCAGTGACGTGTGACACGAACACGATTAATGGTGCGTAATCTGTGCTGGTGGGGACCTCACGCTGACAACTCCGATAATCACAGGTTAAAATTCCGATAAAAAATTCGGCTTATGGTTTCAACGTGTTTTAAACTGTTTCTTAAATGTTTACAGACTGTTTTTTTCTCCTTCGAAATATCGCAATATCTTATCACTGATAGTTTTATGTGGGGTAGTCGTTTTGAGCCAGTACAGAAAGTGTATAAGGTGTATCAGTGATTCCCATACGCTGTTGTACTTTTGACCTCCCACTGTCTGGCAAAACGAAACCTTTACTGATAACAAATATCGTATTTAATATTGTTTTGTTTGCACTTCTTCTTCTTCTCCTCCCTTTCCTTCTCCGTGCTCTTATTCTTCTGCTACTTCTTTTCTTCCTCCTCCTCCTCCTCCTCTTCCTCCTCCTCCTCTTCCTCCTCCTCTTCTTCTTCAATTTCTTCTTCTTCTTCTTCTTCTTCTTCTTCTTCTTCTTCTTCTTCTTCTTCTTCTTCTTCTTCTTCTTCTTCTTCTTCTTCTTCTTCTTCTTCTTCTTCTTCTTCTTCTTCTTCTTCTTCCTTCTCCTCCTCCTCCTCTTTCTCTTCTTCTTCTTTATCTTCTCATTCTTCTTCTTCTTGTTCTCCTCCTCATTTTTCCTCTTCTTCTAATTATTCTTCAGCTTCTTCTTCTTTTCCTTCTTCCGAAGCTGTTGCTGATTCTTCTCCTTCTTTTTTTTTTCTTGTTGTTCTGCAGCTGGTATTTCTAATGCTGTTGCTGCAACTGCTCCTTCTTCTTCTTCCTCCTCCTCTTCGTCTTCTTGCTCCTCTTTCTCCTCTCCCCCACTTCCTTCTTTTCCTCGTCTTCTTCTTCTTCCTCTTTTTCTTATTCTGTTTCTAATTATTATTCTTCTCCTCCTCCATCTCCTCCTCCATCTCCTCCTCCTCCTCTTCTTCTTCTTCTTCTTCGTCTTCTTCTTCTTCTTCTTCTTCTTCTTCTTCTTCTTCTTCTTCTTCTTCTTCTTCTTCTTCTTCTTCTTCTTCTTCTTCTTTTTCTCATTGTTCTTCTTCTCCTCCTTCATCTCCTCCTCTTCTTCTTCTTCTTCTTCTTCTTCTTCTTCTTCTTCTTCTTCTTCTTCTTCTTCTTCTTCTTCTTCTTTGTTTCTCCATCCAATGAAGTGTCTCATACCAAGTTGTGCCCCTGGAATGTCACGATGTCTGATTTCCACATGCATTTGTGTACAGTTGCTTCCCCTAGACCAGTGGTTCTCAACCGGTGGGGAATCCCCCCCCCCCCCTCCTCCTAGGGGGAATTTTAGGTTTTCCAGGAGGGGGAGGGGGGGGGGGGAATAAAGATTATTTCAGGATCGCATTAATACAAGAACCGATCTTGATATTGTTTTTCCACCGTACGTTACGGTTCTGTACTTTTCGCCCTTCTAAAATTCGCATTATAACGTAAGTGGACCCGCAAATCGTCTTGTGTAGACGTCTAGACTGGTTCCAGTATGTGTTATTAACATTATTTTCCATTTTTACATATACTGTGTAAAAAAAAGGAGGGGGGGGGGGGCTGGGGAAGACTGGAATTTATAGGGAGGAAATTCGGCAAGGGGTTGAAAGGGGGGGGGGGGTGGGTGGGTGGGGGGCTATGACATTCTGAACATATGGTGAAGGGGTGCACGGGCCAAAAAAGGTTGAGAACTACTGCCCTAGACAGATTCCGTCACGTCTGAAGTCGGGGTTGGTTCTCCAGATGGCGAGGGACACTGGTAAACAGGCAAGCTAATCCACACGCAAAAATCATTACAGTGCCCTGGAAGTTGTAGCACGTGTATGGACTACTTTGAGTTCAAAGCGAGCGAACGCAACACAATTGCATCCAAGGTAACGGGCTTCATCTACCCTTGTCACATCCACCCATGTCACATCTACCCTTGTCACATCTACCCTTCTCACATCTACCCTTGTCACATCTACCCTTGTCACATCTACCCTTGTCACATCTACCCTTGTCACGTCTACCTTTGTCACATCTACCCATGTCACATCTACCCTTGTCACATCTACCCTTGTCACATCTACCCTTGTCACATCTACCCTTGTCACGTCTACCTTTGTCACATCTACCCATGTCACATCTACCCTTGTCACATCTACCCTTGTCACATCTACCCTTGTCACATCTACCCTTGTCACATCTACCCATGTCACGTCTACCCTTGTCACATCTACCCTTGTCACATCTACCCTTGTCACATCTACCCTTGTCACGTCTACCCTTGTCACATCTACCCTTGTCACATCTACCCTTGTCACATCTACCCTTGTCACGTCTACCTTTGTCACATCTACCCATGTCACATCTACCCTTGTCACATCTACCCTTGTCACATCTACCCAGGCACATCTACCCATGTCACATCTACCCTTGTCACATCTACCCTTGTCACATCTACCCTTGTCACATCTACCCTTGTCACATCTACCCTTGTCACATCTACCTTTGTCACGTCTACCTTTGTCACATCTACCCATGTCACATCTACCCTTGTCACATCTACCCTTGTCACATCTACCCTTGTCACATCTACCCTTGTCACATCTACCCATGTCACATCTACCCATGTCACATCTACCCTTGTCACGTCTACCTTTGTCACATCTACCCTTGTCACATCTACCCTTGTCACATCTACCCTTGTCACATCTACCTTGTCACATCTACCCTTGTCACGTCTACCTTTGTCACATCTACCCATGTCACATCTACCCTTGTCACATCTACCCTTGTCACATCTACCCTTGTCACATCTACCCTTGTCACGTCTACCCTTGTCACATCTACCCATGTCACATCTACCCTTGTCACATCTACCCTTGTCACATCTACCCTTGTCACATCTACCCTTGTCACATCTACCCATGTCACATCTACCCTTGTCACATCTACCCTTGTCACATCTACCCTTGTCACATCTACCCTTGTCACATATACCCTTGTCACGTCTACCTTTGTCACATCTACCCATGTCACATCTACCCTTGTCACATCTACCCTTGTCACATCTACCCTTGTCACATCTACCCTTGTCACATCTACCCATGTCACATCTACCCATGTCACATCTACCCTTGTCAAATCTACCCTTGTCACATCTACCCATGTCACATCTACCCTTGTCACATCTACCCTTGTCACATCTACCCATGTCACATCTACCCTTGTCACATCTACCCTTGTCACATCTACCCTTGTCACATCTACCCATGTCACATCTACCCTTGTCACATCTACCCTTGTCACATCTACCCTTGTCACATCTACCCTTGTCACTATGGTTCTATTGGTACCGTTTCGTGAGAAATTTCTCTATACCATATATATGGATCTCCCCCGATGGTGTTTCCACCTTGTCGTGGTGGGGGAGCTTGAGTTTCTCAATGACCCTGAGAGCTATGCCGGCGGTAGCGTAGCTACCAGCAAGGTCTCCCAAGCCGGACAGGTCAAAGGGTAGAGAACAGACAAAGAGAAACACCCTGGTCCTCCAGGTTGGGGGTTGAAGCGTGGGGTTAACATCCCCACCTTTGTAAAAACCTTTCTTTGTTATGAAACAAATACATGAGCCTCGATATCGGACTGACTTATACGAAGTAATAATAAAAATCTGGAGGACAGAAGAATTACCCCATGACTGGAAAGAGTCATTATTGATACCTATCTTTAAGAAAGGAGACAAGTTCCAATGTGGAAATTATAGAGGAATATCACTACTGTCCACAAGCTATAAGATACTATCCGCAGTATTACTAAATAGACTAAAACCATATTCAGAAGACATATTAGGTGACTACCAGGCGGGTTTTAGACAAAACAGATCGACAATAGATCAGATATTTATCTTACGACAAATAGCCGAGAAACATTGGGAATATAAAAGAGATCTCCATAACATTTTTGTGGATTTTAAAAAGGCGTATGATAGTGTTCATAGGAATAGTCTATGGAATGCTATGCAGGAATTTGGAATACCAAGGAAGTTAATCAACATGACCAGACTATATATGGAAGATACTTATAATATAGTAACATATAAAGGCAGGAAATCAGACCCCTTCCAAATAACATCTGGCTTGAAACAGGGTGATGCACTATCGCCGCTACTCTTCAATCTGGCTCTAGAGAAAGTTGTAAGGAAGATAAAGGAGGAATGTGATATTGGAGGAACATCCAAGCTGCTTGGTTATGCAGATGATATAGATATTATAGGGCAAAGTGAACAAAAGACATTGGAAATATTGACTCACTTAAAGGAAAAAGCCCAACAGATGGGGCTGGTTATCAACCAAGATAAGACAGAATATATGGTAATTTCAAGAGACGGAATGGCTAAAAACTCTGGCCACATACAAATAGATAATATGACCATTAAAAGGACGGAAACATACAAATACCTGGGTACAATCTTCAACTGCTCCAACATCATAAGGGAAGAAATACAAACTAGAATCAACTCTGGAAATAAGATATACTATGCACTACAACATCTACTAAAATCAAAGGCGCTATCTCGTAACACCAAAATCACAATATACAAAACACTGGTCAGACCAGTTGTGCTGTAAGGCTCTGAAATCTGGAGTACAACGAAAGGAGACGAAGCCTTGTTACAAACCTTTGAGAACAAAATTTTAAGACGCATCTTTGGACCCATTAGGGATACACAAAGTGGAGAGTGGAAAAGAAGAAGTAACAAAGACATTCATGATCTGTTTAAGTCCCCGCTAATCACTGGTATCATGAAGGCTAATAGACTACAATGGCTAGGGCATATAGAAAGAATGGAAGATAATAAGGAAACAAAACTCGCTTACACTCAGGAAATAAATGACCGTAGACCCCGAGGTAGACCAAGAAGACGGTGGAGAGATAATACATGTACAGACCTACAAGCACTTGGAATCAACGACTGGCAAGAGAAGGTCCACCAGAGAGACGAATGGAGACGGATTGTATTTGCAGCAAAGAACCTCAATGGCTCGGAAAGCTGAAGAAGAAGAAGAAGATATATATGGATATATACAAGCTCAAACAACTTGGTCGCAAATATATCGACCTTAAGGGTTAAAGTTCAGTCTTTCAGATGATTCACAAGCAAGCAACCGGCATCACTGTGCCAAACAATTCAGAATAAGGTTATTCGTTTGTGTTTAGAATACCAACCAATATAAGTACTCTATCATCATCATCATCATCATCATCATCATCATCATCATCATCATCATCATCATCATCATCATCATCATATACCATGCCGATAAGCGTGGTCCGTCATGTTTCGCCATCTCACTCGATCACCAGAGTCGTGGATCAGCTCAGTGTTCTTGTTTCGACCATGCCATGTGGCCAAGCCATCCAGGTATTTACATCTCTGCTTTCCCCTTGTTCTCTTCCCCTCGATCTTGCCATTTGTCACCAAGTTCTCCAATTTATTTCTTCTGATAACGTGACCAAAAAATTGTGATTGTCTACGTCTAATTTCTCTAATCAGTTTACAATTTTCATTTGTTTCTTTAGGACTTGGTCATTGATTTTTCTGTCTAACTGTGGTATTCTTTGCATTTTTTTCAGAAACCACATTTCCACTGCCATCAGATGTTTTTCAGCCTGTTTGCCCACTGTCCATGTTTCACATCCATACAAAAGCACAACACTATCCAGTGCCGCCCACCGGGCGCTGGAATGCAAATTATTCCTCCCCACGACGCTTGACGACAGAAGTGGAAGACGACGACGATGATGATGATGATGATGATGATGATGATGATGATGATGATGATGATGATGATGATGATGATGATGATGATGATGATGATGACAAAAGCACAGGTTTTATGTAGCACCTCAACACCCTTTTTCTCGTTGCAAATTACATGTTTTTATTGGCCAGTATGTTTTCCATCTTGCAAAAGGCTACATTCGCCGTGGCGATTCTTGTTCTAATCTCTTCAAGGCATCTCCCATCAGAGGTTATGACTGTTCTGAGATAACTCTACTGATTCACTTGTGTAAGAATATTATTTATTTGTATATTACATTGTGTGCCGGCTGCCTGGCCGAGGGGTTAGCAGCTTTCTCCGTTAACCCCGAATACTCTCGTGGTCGACGTGAGCGGACGAGAATTAGAAGTGGTTCGAGTAGCTCCAGTGACTTATGAGAGTATGAAGCCGGTCGCTCAGAAAGTCGTGGCGTGCTGATGAGCGTAATCTAGCCTAGTAATCAACATACAGCTGAAAGATGCTGGTGTTGACCGCAATATCCTGAAACAGGATGGAAACGCGGGGGGAAAAAAATATTACATTGTGTACTCTATCAGACAATATTATTTCTCAGTCAGATAGCATGTATATTAATCTACGCAATGTATGCACTCTGCATGCTCTACAGAAACTGACTGCTGTTCTTTATATGTTGAACTGTATGCACATCAGGTTACAATTGCTTTTCTAAACGAGAAAATGTCCCACTTAAAAGTAATATAAAATGTGTTCGAACGAGCTACCATACTACACTGGAAACATTTATGAATGGGGAAAGTTTGGAATAGCAGCTAAATCCGCGACAGAGCCGCTAGCTTGCGGGACTATACATCGTAAACTGCGTGACCGGCGCACAATCAACTACGCAACGTGGGAATCACGCATTCATGAATGGATTTTAAAGTAGGAGTGCCGAAGAGGAAATAATCGTGAAAATACAGAGAATAAGGGGCGCAACAGCCCAGACACATCATAGACCATTAACGACAATTACAATAGGGGTAAAGCTAAATTGGTATAGTCATAAAAGCAAGATTCATTTAGTAAATTGGCAGTAAACAAATACTGACATTTGAAGTAGAGAACGCATTCTTCTGCTTTCTTTGGCCTTCTTTCTCCCAGTGGAGCATAAGCGCTCATCCATCTCACTCCAGATCTCCCTATCTTTAACTATCCCTGGTATTTCTGTCCATATCCTTCGCATATTGTTCATATTTGTTTCTACTTCTCCGTAAATTTTTAGTTCTTCCTCTATTGTTTGCCGGCACCGTGGCCAAGCTGTTACGGACACAGTTCGTAATCCCGCACACCGCGTTCGAAACACAGCTGCGGGCGATTTGGCAGCAGATCGCCTTGCGTTGGGATTGTATAAAGTGGCATGGTTGCCGGTCGCTAGAAATATCGTGTAGAAATTACTTAGCCGATGTACCCCCGTCGTGGGAATAGGCTCCAGGATAAAACAATCCTTTCAGATTAATATTCCACAAGTATGTGTGTGTGGTGGGGGGGGGGGGGGGCGGAATCTCCGTGGCGAAGTAGTTACTCTGCTTGCCTTGCGCTCCAAAGGTTGTGGGTTCGATTCCAGACTACGTAGTTCTGTTCACGAGTGCGGTTTTCTCAGAAAATCCTGCAGCCGTCGCTGGAGCTACAGTGTTCGTGCTTTGTGCGGAGCCTTCTATAGGTCGCTCCACGGAGAGAGACCCAGCCATGCGAGAGAAAGCCTGGTGCAATAAAGTCGACCTTCTTGCCTTTTAAATCGATGTTTTTTTATTCGAATATTGGCTGATTTGGAAACGAGATTATTAATCTGAGGCAGGGATGGGCCCTAATGGTAACTTCTGAGGTTGAACGGGGCAGGGATGATGGAGGAAGCAACAATAATGTAAGGGAAATAGAGATGAGTAAAATGTCAATCTCGCTTGTAAAGATATGAGTGGGATGGGCAATAAAGCAATGAACGGGAAGACTACACAAATAGAGGATAGGAAATCACAGACACGATAATAAATGTTATCTAGATTATTGAAAACTTTGTAAAACCACGGCAAAGCTGTGAAAATGATTAAAACAATATAAGAATAATTAAAACACACGCAGTGTAAAGCCCCTTCACCAAAAAAGGAAAAGTTTATTTCAAATGTTTTAGGTATATTATCGTCAACAGATTCTAACCAAATGCCCAGAGAGAATATTTGTATGTAATCTTTCTAGAAATAACGAAAATGTACAGTAACAGGAAAACAGTCCTGAGAAAACGGTAGGGGAGACTGGGGAGAAATGGACCAGCAATTTTGTAGTTTTCAATTTTTGCTCATCACCGGAACAGATGTTATCGAAACATAACAAAACCATGACTAAAATGTTGTACATTCATTTATTTTAAAAGGGGAAAACATTTAGCAATCTATTTCTATATGTTTCTTTACAAAATGCATTTCAAAAATGTATATGAACATGGGGAGAAATGGACCACCATTGGGGTGAAATGGACCAGCACGTGGGGAGCAATGGACCATAGTGGGGAGAAATGGACCTTTTTTAAAAAGAAGCAGCAACAACTCATCCATATTGCTATAAGAAATAAATAATCATTAAAAGGATATTTGCAGTCTGTTTTATTATTTTAAGCGACAGTAAAAAAGTTTAATATGATATATTAATCTAATATAAAGTTTTATCGAACATTTATGCCTGCAAGACTTTCTTTGAAGACATAGCCATCTTTGGTCCTAGAAGTGGTTCCAGTGATTGTAGATCTAGTAAGCTGTGCTATAATACATGTAATTGAGACACTGGCGACATCTTCTACCTTAGGCTTAACAAATTTACCAGCAACCTTCTCACTCTTGCGCAAGAACTCTACCTCAACATCACCATCATCATCAATGTCTCCCCTTACAATTCCTACATAGTAAACACAAGTCTTCTTTGTTCCATATTCACATAGCACACACTGGCCTTCAAAAACCTCACGCACACCAGTCAAGCTAACCGTACACTCCTCATTTTCACCAAATGAAACATCAGAATCTGTGTCATCACAAAACGAAATGTCAGTTTCTGGATCTGAATCAACATCAAGTTCTTTCAGCAGCTGTCTCTTTACCTTTTTGGGTGGAACTTTTGCTGCCTTTTCTTTCATCACCGCTCTTTCCCTAATTCGATCCATTTCTGGCGTAGAAGTAGCCAGCATAGTTTTTCCTCTTTTCCTCATATTATTTGAATCTTTTCGCGGGCCAGCTTTTGGTAGTCCTCTGAAAACATGAGGCGAAGTAAAGGAAGAAGTAGCTTTATGTTGAAGACTCCTTGATATTTCCTGCAAGTTATCTACAAGGTTCTCAACATTACACTCTTTCTGATTTTCATGAAATTCTTGTGCAGTTTGATCTGTGCTGGTATCACAATGTGGAGATGCTGATCCTGTCTGTTCATTGCTTTCTAAAGTAGCATTTTCACTGTCCTTGCTGATGGGCCTGTTCGTTATTTCTGAAGGCATAAAATCATCTTCTGTAAAAACATCTTCGTTAAAGGGCCAAATACTTGACACTGCAAAGCCTGATTGAAAGTTAATGGGAGTTGCCGCTTTAAAAAAAGCGTGGCCTCCTAGATTTGCAACTTGATAGATTGTCAGTGGTGTCCCAACATTTTTCATAATCCATGAATCACACGCATTGTTGTAGACCGACTTCATGGGTCCAAAAACTGAACGGTCCAAGGGCTGAGTTTTAGATGAGGTGTGTGGTGGCAACGTGATCACATGAATGTTGTTTTTCTTGCACAGTTCAAGTGATTCAAATGAAATGTGGGAATCGTGATTGTCCAAGATCAAAATCAAAGGGAAGTCTTTGGAAGGTCTTGAATGCTTAATGAAGTGATTTATAACTTTGACGAAATTATCACGGGTAATCCAACCTGATTCATTCACAAGGCCAAAGGAACCTTCGGGTGCTCCGGCAAGCATAAAATTCTTAAAAAAATTTTCTGGGAAACACAAAAACTGGAGGGATAATGTGACACGCAGCTGATACAATGCAACAGATTGTACATCAGAAACACCAGTTCTCCTCTTTCTCTGGATGTCACCTGGCCTATTTGCTTCACTCCTCGTGGGGCAATTACTTTTGGCACTTTCTGTACAGTGGTCAGACCTGACTCATCCAAATTGTAGATTTGAGCTCCACTCACATTTAGTTTTGTAATGGTTTCCTTCACAATGTTGAAGAAGGTGCAAATATTATGTTTGTTGAAAGCTGTAGCTCTAGCCAGAGATGTTGCCTGAGGTTGCATTATGGTCAGCTCGGGATTCCGTCGCAAAAATTCACAAAGCCAGTCATTCCCTGCCATCATTTGCTCATCCCAGGTTAAAGTATGTGCAATGTTATTGACTTTCGCCATCTCGTGCGCCAAAATACGAACGTTTTTAGTTGTTATTCCATGGAACATTCTTGCACAATCTTTCAAGTAACTAGCAAAATCAGCTTCTTGCTTAGCTGTGAAAGCAAGGCTATGCCTATAATTTGGTACGAGTCTAGTAGGCAGACCATTTCCTTCTCTGTCTTTTGTAAGATTGTTATTGAGGGTAGAGCGAGCAATGCCGTACTCCCTTGCAGCTTTCCTCACTTTCATTCCATTTGTTCACAGCATTAACAGCTTCTCTCATACGTTCCTCCGTAACGAGACCCTTGTTGGTGTTTCTGATGTACAATCTTGGCATCTGAAACAAAAGAATGACAGAATTATATAACATTTAGAATGGTAGGCCTATCATTTGCAAAGAAATACTGATCATAGCACGAATGGCGTGCATCTTTAATAAATCACTGAAATCAAATTTGTTAACAGTTTTATTGGTCTAGATTTAGACTCCAGTATTAAAAAGAATCGATAATGCTGATATTCGAATTCAATCTTCAACACTTTTAATAACAACAGACTGTCTTGTCAATTTCTTCTATGGGGAGAAATGAACCATGGGGAGAAATGAACCGGTCCATTTCTCCCCCATCAATGTATTAAACTATTCAGCCATAAAGTCTCTTAAATCTAATATTATATGCTATATTTTTTATATGAACTCTTAAATAACAAGTAAATAAAGATATTAACGTAATTACCTTGTCCTGATTCCTGACTATGCGTCTGCTTTACGATGGTGTCTGGAACTGGAAAAAGAAACTTTAGTGCAGAAAATTTTTCACACTTTGCGTGGGAACGACCTGTGCGGGAAGTCGATGGCAAATGAAAAATTCGGACTATGTTTGATGTGGAAAACAAACTTATTATGGTTTCACTTTCATTGCATCACAGCCAGGGGCCAGAGAGGGGGTGGTCCATTTCTCCCCTATGTCCATTTCTCCCCAGTCTCCCCTATATGTACAATGACAGGGAAGATATTGCGTGACCTCAGTATCCTCTAGCTTTGGCTAATCATCATTATCATAATTTTCTTTTCTTTTATGTTCGCTCGCTTTGGACTCAAGTGTATCCCATACACGTGCTGCTACTTTTAGTGGACTGGACTGATTTTTGTATGTGGATTAGCTTTCCCTATTACCAGTGTCTCTCGCAATCAGGCGAAACCACTCCGACTTCAGGCGTACTTGTAGTTTACGTCCCCATGTCAAAGACGAGACATCAACATTGTAGTCTAATTGACCGGTGTAGGTGTTGAACCCGCTACCTCGATATCAGCACACCGGATGTTTAAGATCAAGCTCTCTTATCAATTCGACCAAGCTGACTTCCATCATCATTATTACCATCAATATAATCATCATCACGTACCATCTTCACAGTGAATGATGGCGGCAACGAACGGTGTACATTATTTATTCTAGCTGACCATCTCTATGTACATGATTTATAGTTCAAGACCTAACTTACAAGTCCATTAGCATATAATATCTACATGACAAGTACTTAGTATACAATATCTACATTACAAGTCCTTAGTATACAATATATACAGTACAAGCCTTTAGATTACAATATCTACATTACACGCCTTTAGATTACAATATCTACATGACAAGTCTTTAGTATACAATATCTACATTACAAGTCTTTAGTATAAAATATCTATATTAAAAGTCCTTAGTATACAAAGTCCTTAGTATAAGTAGCATATAATGTTGTAACTAACCCCTAAATGCGGTGCGTCATAGATGACGTCATATTTTACTATATAAAGAGTCTAGCACCGCCTATAAAACGAACCGCATTTTCAACGGATATAACTCATGAACAAATAATCAAATGGTTTTATTTTGCACTGTTACCTCCCTTTTTTGTTGAGATTGCCTTTTTTAATTTAAAGAAAAA
>JACEFZ010022715.1:0-122502 GCA_014155875.1 Cepaea nemoralis
CCTGCCTCAAGCTGGGCAGCCCCCAGCCAGTTGGGTGGCTGATCCGCCACAGCCTGCCTGCTTCAATGGGTGCTTGGGGCTAGGACAAAATCTGATTGGCAGGCTTTAAAACCAATGCACCAGGTACTAATAAAAAGAATAATAGAAACCTCAAGCTACGGCTTGCAACCTGGAACGTGAGAACCATGTGTCCAGGATTTTCCACTGACTTGACAAATATTGACGATGTGAGAAAAACGGCTGTGATTGATCTCAATCTTCTTAACATTTATATTGCTGGCCTGCAGGAGACTCGCCTCGCTGAGGAAGGGTCACTCAGGGAAAACAATTACACCTTTTTTTGGAAGGGAAGAGGGCAGGCAGAAAAAAGGCAACATGGTGTAGACTTTGCAGTGAAGAATTCGCTACTGGGAATGATTGATATCCCAGCTGGAGGTAATGAAAGATTATTATCACTGCGCTTGGCAATCTCGTGTGGATTTGCCACCATTCTCACTGCATATGCACCGACACTGGCTTCCTCTGATGATGTGAAGGATACGTTCTATGAGCAGCTAGACTCTGCGATCAAGGCAGTTCCAAAATCCAGACTACATTTATATGCTCGGTGATTTCAATGCTCGTGTGGGCAAGGACTCGAGTTCATGGCCAGTGTGCCTTGGAAAATACAACATCGGTCGCAATGAATGATAATGGGCAAAGGCTGCTGGAGCATTGCACTAGAAATGACTATGTATTACAAACTCCTTTTTTAAAACAAAAGAGATGCATAAGGTCACATGGAAACATCCAAGATCCGGCCATTGGTATCAGCTGGACTTCATTATCACACGGAGACAACATCTGAACCATACATCATTAACTTGAAGTTACCACAGTGCTGAACTGTGATACAGATCATTCTTTGGTTGTTGCAAGGGTTAGACTGAGACCAAAGAAAATCTACACAGCTAAACACAAGTCTAGCCCTAGGATTAATATTATTAACACTCACGATCCTGGAAAGTGCTTTGAATTTCAACAGCAACTTGAAGACGCTTTCAATGATACATCAGAAAATTGTATAATAAATGATAAATGGAGTAAACTTAAGGAAACTATTTATAAAACAGCGGTAGGGGTATACGGCACTTTGGATCATAAGAGGCAGGACTGGTTTGCGGCAAACAGCCAGATACTGCAGCCCTTGATTGATAAAAAGAAGATAGCTCTCTTAAGAAACAAGGAAAGACCAACGCGTAACACTCTGAGTGAGCTGAAGCAAGCGAGGAAGGATGTACAAAAGGCTGCCAGGCAGTGTGCGAATGACTATTGGATCAAGTTATGTGAGTCCATTCAAATCGCAAGTGATAAGGGAAACATCAGAAGCATGTATGAAGGGATAAAGAAAGCCTGTGGTCCAATGATCAAAAGAAGTGCACCGCTGAAAACCTTGACTGGAGAAATCATCACTGATAAGAAACAGCAGATGGATAGATGGGTCGAGCACTATTTAGAGCTTTACTCAAGTGAAACCAAGCTAGCGGATGATGCCCTCAACGCCATAGAGGCTCTACCAACTCTTGACCACCTGGACACACTTCCCACCATAACAGAAGTTAAGTGTGCTATAAATGAGCTTGCATCTGGCAAGGCTCCAGGTAAGGATGGGATTCCAATAGAGGTGAATCAGGAGTGGGCAAGACACACTTGCTCTACAGATCAACCAGCTAATAGAGCTATGCTGGCGAGAAGGACAAGTCCCACAGGATTTAAAAGATTCAAACATCATAACGCTGTACAAGAACAAGGGAGATCGGAGCGACTGTAACAACTATAGGGGTATCTCACTTCTGTGTATTGATTGGGAAAGTATTTGCCAGAATTGTCCTGCACAGACTTCAAGTCCTGGGAGATCAAGTCTACCCCGAATCACAGTGCGGCTTCCGTCAGAACCGGTCTACCATTGATATGATATTCTCATTGCGACAGATGCAAGAAAAATGCCGGGAACAAAATCAGCCACTGTTTATTGCCTTCATCGACCTCACAAAGGCATTCGATTTGGTCAGTCGTGAGGGTCTGTTCAAAGCACTAAAGAAGATTGGCTGCCCACCAACTCTTCTGTCCATTGTGGAATCGTTCCACACAGGCATGAAGGGTATAATCAAGTTTGATGGCTCAACTTCAGAAGAGTTTGAAATCAAGAGTGGAGTTAAGCAAGGTTGTGTACTATCCCCCACCCTCTTTGGGATATACTTTTCACTTCTACTGAAATATGCCTTTCGTGATCAGGATGACGGTATATACATTCACTCACGCTCAGATGGTGGCCTCTATAATGCTCAGAGATTGAAGGCCAAGACCAAAATTAGCAGGGTACTAATCAGAGAGTTGCTTTTTGCGGATGATGCTGCGATTACGACCCACTCTGAGGAAGAATTACAACATCTACTATCTGCATTCTCCAATGCTTGTTCTGAATTTGGTTTAACAATTAACAAAAAGAAGACACAGATTATGTCACAAGGTGCACATGGTGTACCATCAATCTTTATTGACGACGCCGAACTGGAGATAGTAGACCATTTTACATATCTAGGATCAGAGGTAAATAGCAAATTATCCCTCGATCAGGAAATCAACATCAGGATTGGCAAGGCAGCAACAACAATGAACATGTTAGCAAAAAGAGTCTGGGAGAACAGGAAGCTTACTGCCAAAACAAAAGTCCTCGTCTACCAAGCCTGTGTCCTTAGTACTCTTCTTTATGGCAGTGAAACCTGGACAACTTACTCACGCCAAGAGAAACGTTTAAACAGCTTTCATATGCGGTGTCTGCGAAGAATACTTGGTATTAAGTGGCAAGACAAAATCACAAATACTGAAGTATTGGAAAGATCAGGTTGTGTGACGGTGTATTCCATGCTCAGTCTTCGTAGACTTAGATGGATAGGACACGTTAGGAGGATGGATGATGGTAGAATACCAAAGGACATCTTTTTTGGTGAATTACAGACGGGTAGGAGATCTCAGGGTCGGCCTCTACTACGATACAAAGATGTGTGTAAGCGGGACATGATTGATACAGGCATTGATAATGCACATTGGGAGCACGTCGCCGCTGAACGTGTTGCATGGAGGGCAACTATCAGAAATGGAATAAAGACAAAGGAGAAAATGATTGCAGATAAAGCGCACACAGAGCGTGAGAAACGTAAGATGGTGCACAATGGTGGAAATGACCATGTTTTCACATGCACTTACTGTGGGCAAACATTTGCAGCAAGAATTGGCCTTACCAGCCACACTCTCCACCGCCATGGATCGTAGTTATTAAGCCTTTTTGAAGCACAATGTACCAAACTATCGTCTGTCAAGACGGAAAGGTGCCAATGAATGAATGAAATGAAATACGGTGTATTGTGTAATGTTTATTTTGATGGTTGTTGATATTTATTGACTAAATAGAGATGGGTTGGAGGGCGAGTTGTAGAATTATTGGGACGGAGAGGCATTAAAACTACGACTCGCTCCAAAACTATCATCAGCACTACTAGTACTGCTGTCACCCGCTTTCTTAGCTAGATCTTCATAGAGAGACTTTGCTTTCTCTTGGATAGCCATCTTGCTCACAGGCATATTACGTTGGTACTAGTCTTCAATCCAGACGACTAATAATGCTTCCATGTTCTCCATAAGAGTACTTCTGGTATGAGTGATCTTGGAAACAATCAACGGGGTTACGTTTTTAGCAAACTCTTTGATTTTGTCAGCACCTGTACAAATTGTCCTTACCATGGTTGGAGGTAAACCATGGACTTTACCGATATCAACAGCTTAATTGCCAGCCTCAAAATGACGTAACACATCTAACTTCACCTTAAGAGTAACACTTTTCCTGGTTCTCTTACAACCAGACACACTATCAGTACTTACTCTGTGCTTTGAACTCATAATTATGCGTGATTACACGATAAAATCCTGGAAAAACGCACTACATAAACTGTAAAATGGTGACGCTAACGCAGCACAGCAACACAGGTGATGACGTTATAGCGGAACATAGCGACATAAAGTGAAGTTATGCCCCATTGTCATGACGTTATAGCGAAATGACATAAACCGAAGTGACATATAGTGGGGCCTTCCTGTATTATGTATCTCTGTCTTTAATTGTCTGCTCCGTGAGGTTTTTAGATCTTTCTTGATTTCATGTGACATTTAATATGGCCAAAATATTTCAGTTTCCTAGACAGGACACACTATTATGCCAGTTGACCTCGATGTTCAGATCTCGTAGAATGTCAGTATTTGTCTTCTTCTTGTACCTCGATATTCTAAGAACTTTTCTGTAATATTTAAGTTTAAAAGCCCCAAGTTTCTTTAAAATGGTCCATGGCTCACATCTGTCTGTTGCCACAGAAAATATACATGTACTCATATCAATTAGTTTGCTGACGTTGTGCAAGAGGTTTGTAATGTTGCTTAACCTCTGCCTTGTTATCTACACCTAACATTGTTTAAACACCCCCCATAGTTGTTGATTGTGCAGCCAAGATATTCACAGTGTGTGGTATTTTCAATTTATTCATTGGTGATTGTATTATTTGGTTGGTATGTAGTATTGTATAGACATTATTTGTGTTTTACTTTTAAGTTCAGAAAAAGATTTTGATTTTCACTGTGTTTCTTTACAGACAAGATCAACTCTAGCACTTTGTATCAATTCATCCCTGTGGGTATTCATCATTAAGGAAACTGAGAGTGGCTGTTCTACGTTGTACATTGTTGTGTTCTTCCTTGTTAAATATTCTGTTCACTTTTGTATGGATTTGTAGTAATAGTCTATGTTCCTCTTTCCATGGAGTTTGTTCTTGAATAGTTTTCAGGGGGATACCAACTGTGGGCAGATCAGTGGTTTCTCTGCAGAGTTTGTTTGGCCTGTTGGATAAAACTGCTTCTTTTCAAACACCCTATAGCTAAGTTTTCAAATCTGTTCTTCTTAGTGTGGCCTAGCATGCTGAGGAACTTTTCTGCTTGTATTAGTGTTTTGGTATCTCTGCGCTCTCTCAGTGCTTGTGTCTTCCCATCTTCTCCATCTCCATTATAGGGGTTGATCTCATCCCTCCTGTGGTGACTCTAAGTGCTTGATTTTGCACCTTGTCCAGCTCTTGTAGTGTGGTTTTTGATGCTGAACTCCACCCAGTTGACCCGTATTGCAGGTGTGGTCGTACGCTCTGTTGATAAACTTTGCTAAGTATTTTCCCACTGGCTCCCCATGTGGTTCCACTTAGCTTTCTCAGGATGGCTATTATTCCTTCTGGCTTTTGCTACTACTTTGTTGATGTGCTTTCTCTGTGTCAAGCCTGCATCAATGTTACTCCAGGTATGTTGTTCTTTATCTTCTCTTAGGGGTGTTCCATTTATCTGGATATACCTGCCTTTTGTTTTGGAGAGAGGGTAAATAGAGTGATGCTGCACTTGTCAGTGTTTATGCTGACACGTTATCTGTTTGTCCATGCAACTAATACATCTACATCTCTTTTAATGATCTGGTGGCCACTGATGCATTTGTGCTCCATAGGACCAGGTCATAGCGTACATTGGCACTTTAATCCCATGTGGTAGTTTAGCAACAAGATATTGATACAAATTAGGAAAAGTGTGGGGGACAGGACTCCATCCTGGGGATCACTGTGACACAGTACAGACAGATTGGGTAATCTGGATATTTTGAGGGAGACTTAAGTTGCAAGGAGTAGATCACAAGATGTGAGGTAGCATGATCACCCATGCCAGTCAGCAAGGCACTTGATGATGATGCTAGTTCAGAGGGGTCAGTGTGTTCTTCTAGCATGCATTTGTTTAAGATTGCTTCCTGTAAATAGATTCCACTCTAGGGCAATGGACTCTTTATACCTGTCAGTAGGCATTATGTTTTAAACAATTCTCCATGGCAATGGCAATTTGAGATTCATTTGGGATTTTTTTATGTGTGCAACTTTCATGCGAAACATATTGTTTTTCACCCTTATCCAAGAGGGCAAGGTATCCATTTTCACTACCCAAGACACCCAGGGGAACTCTTGATATCATTAGAAATCACAGGTTCTTGTAAAAATGCCCAGCCTCAAATGCAAGCATTCGAACATGGTGACATCTGAACCTAGGGCAGAAACTGGAACCTCTCTACTCATTTATCTGTATAGAAACAATAAGTATTTTTCATCATCATCATCATCATCATCATCATTATGTGCCATGCTGATAAGTGTGGGCAGTCATGTTTCGCCATCTTACACGATCACCAAAGTCGTGGATCAGCTCTGGGTTCTTGGGGATGTGGCCAAGCCATCCAGATA
The DNA here is from genome assembly GCA_014155875.1 of Cepaea nemoralis. Classification (NCBI taxonomy): domain Eukaryota; kingdom Metazoa; phylum Mollusca; class Gastropoda; order Stylommatophora; family Helicidae; genus Cepaea; species Cepaea nemoralis. The sequence continues at coordinate 6,345 of JACEFZ010022715.1, forward strand.
TTTACTTCTCTGCCTTCCCCCTGTTCTTTCCCCCTCAATCTTGCCAGTTGTCATCAAGTTCTCTAGTTTTTTTCTTCTCATAACGTGTCCAAAAAATCTTGACTGTCTATGCCTAATTTCTCTAATCAGTTTACAGTTGAAATTATAGAAATATATTTTTCTATATTTAACAGATATCAAAATCAGAAGAAAGATGTCTTTAGAGTCGACGAGTGATTTGGACTTTGTCACAAGATTTGCGTGTACAGGATCAGAGGAAGGCTGTCATAGTGTTCTTCCCAAGCAAGATTACAGGAACAAAGTTCCCTCACTTCATTCATTGTTATCTAAAGAAACTGCTTTTGGGGTCATCAGTAGGCTGAAAACTATATTTGAGAAAAGAAGCTTCGTGACAAAGGACCCTTTGTTGTTTGCTCTGGCTATGATTATCAGAAAAATGCCAGTCACAGAGGGACATGATGAAGATCCAGTCAGACATGGAGCATATGATCTTGTGATGGACGCCTGCGAGTCTCCCTTGGATTTATTTACCTTCGTCAGCTATGACAAGGATGTGTCGGGTCCGGCAAAAGCCGGCTGGGGACGCGGAATGAAACGGATAGTGAAGCGCTGGTACGAGTCCAAGGCACCTTTAGATTTAGCACTTCAAGCCACAAGGTGCAAGTCTGGTCATGGGTGGACTCATCGGGATTTAATACGCCAGAGCCACATAAGTCCTGATAAACAGCGAAAGGGTAAGTAGATGTAGTTGGGTGTAATATGTCAAAGCCACATAAGGCCTTACAGAAAGGGAAAGTAGATGCAAGTGGGTTTACTACATTAGTCCTGACAACAATTCAGAGGGTAAGTAGATGCAATTGGGTTTAATATGTCAGAGCCACATAGGGCCTAACAAAATGTTAAAGGGTAAGTAGATGAAATTGGGTTTAATACATCAGAGCCACATATGGCCATAAAAAAAGTCATTTTGTCATCATCATCATGTGTCTTGCTAGATGGCATCAGCGTTCAAGCTTCTACAGAGATCTCAGTCCTTTACTAATCTGTACCAACTCTGATGATGTCCCATCATGCCACTGTCTCAGTCCATCCAGCATAATTTCTCTTGGTCTGTTTCAGCCTCTTTTCCCACTGATCTTTCCAGTTGTTACGATGTTCTCCAATGCCTAACTTCTCATCACATGACCGAAGAAAGATGTTTGTCACTTTCTTATAGTTGTATATAACATTCTAGTTTCATTAGCCTCTTCTAGGCAATCATTGTTAGTTACTCTGGCAGTCCAAGGTATTCACAACATTTGTTGCAGGAACGACATCTCCGTTGCTTCTAAACTCTTCCTGATTTGTTCATTCATGTTCGATAATTCACTGCCTTGCAGCAACACAGATTCTATATAACATTGCTGTACTCTCTTTCTGACATTCGCTGATAGAGTACTTATTTCATAACATACTTTACACTTTCTGAAATGCAGCTTTTGGTTGACCTAATGTGCTCTTAATTTCTGTTACGCATTTTCCATCTGTTGTTATCATTGCCCCTCATCATCCACTGCTTTGCTGGCTGATGTGGGCGATCATGCCTCTCCACAAATTGTGATCTCTGACGTCATGGATCAAATCATGTGTTGACTCCCTTCCGTGCCATGACACCAGACTATCAAGAATCTTCTCACACTGTCTTCCTCTATCTCTCTTTCCACAAATCTTTCCGGTAGTCACAACATATTCCAGTTTTTGTCTTCTTATAACGTGGCCAAAAACGATGACTACCCCTGGGTATTTAAATGTATCAGCGTGGTTAAGTGTTCTTTCTGTTATTATATCACATGTTGGTGTTATCTTTTTCTTTGTTCAAAGAGTTAAGTAGATGCAGATTTATTACATGAGTCACATACATCCTGACAAGAGGTCAAAGGTCAAGGTGCACCTAAAGTGCTTACCAAACCCTACACATTGTGCCAATGGCTTCTGGTGGAGAAGCGCAATTGGGAGGGTACAAGCCTTATCCTGGTGTGAGGATATGCAACCTAAAGACTAAATGTTGTGGCAGGGCAGACCAGGCCCTAAGCCTTGGTTGGCAACTGGTCTGGGATTGATGCTCCAACAGGCGGACAGTTAGAGCATTGCCTAGCTGATCTGGCAGCTTTTGCAGCTTGTCTTGTTCCAGATGCATTGGTGTTACGTTTCCTCTGGAGTAAACTAGGCTGGCCGAGAGAAGGATTGATCATGCTGCATGGGCAACATATGGTCTCTACAGTTCAGCTCAGGATTTGTGCTATGCAGAGGTGTAACTCCATCCCTGGTCCTCACTTTGGGTTATAGTTATTATGTCTTTTTTTAAAAGCAATGTATAACAAACTATCGTCTGTCAAGATGGCAAGCTGCCAGTAAAGTAAAGTAAAGTAAAGTAAAGAAAAGTAAAGTAAAGTAAAGTAAAGTAACAAACATGAACACCCTTTTGAGACCACAAAGGGCATGATTACAGCAAAAGTTGTTTGTTTCTGGCTAATGTTGTGTGAACATTGTAAACCTATAATTTTCCTTAGGTGCTTCGGTTGTGCTGAACTATCTTGTCCAAGGTAAAAAAGTTCTAGACAATTTTAAGGATGAAGATGAGGAAGAAGTTCAACATGTTGTGGCTTATCTCAAGGATGTCGAACTCCTGACAGCATCAAAAACAGAGGATAAAGATTTAATACGAAGTTTAATTGAAACTCGAAAGTTTGTTGATCGGCAGATCCCGTCTCACCTGTTTCAGATTAAGGAGGTGGGTATTTTACAAAGAAAATAGTTGTGACAGATCTTTCTTTAGAAGAACTGTTTATATTTTATGCTGGCTCTGTGGCAAAGCTGCTACAGATGCAGTTCATAATCCTGCAGACCATGTTCGAAACACAGCTGCGGGTGATTTGGTAGCAGGCTGCTTTGCATAAGTTTTTATAAAATGGTATAAGTGCTGGTCGTTCAGGGATGGGGGATGTGTGTATGGGTGGGGATATGTGTGTATTAGTGGGGGATGTGTGGGTGGGTCGGGGGATGTATGTGTGGATGGTGGGGTGTGTATGGGTTGGAGATGTGTGTGGATTGATGGGGGATGTGTAGGTTGGTGGGGAGATGTGTATGTGTGTGGGGATATGTGTATGGGTGGGGATGTGTGTGCATGGGTGGGGATGTGTGTGTGGGGGGGGGGGGGGGGGGGGGGGGGGTGGTAGATGTGTGTGAATTGATGGGGGTGTAGTGGGTGGGTGGGAGATGTGTGTGTGGGGGATGTTATATGGGTGGGGAGATGTGTGTGCGTGATTGGGGATGGGTGGGGATGTGTGTGTTTGGGTGGGGAGATGTGTGGTTAAAGGATGTGGGTTTGTGGGTGGGTGGGGGTATGTGTGGTGGGTGGGGTGGGGGATGTGTGGGTGGGTGGGGGATGAGCCTCATAACATGGTAATATGCATTGTTTATGTTTACGACATTCATTTGACCAAGTTTTTTTTTCCCTATGTGAATGTATCAATAAAATGGGAATATGATAAATACCAATGAGGAAATGTGCAATACATGGAAAGAATATTTTGTTGAATTACTAATTTGTGAAGCTCCAAGTAACACTTTCCCACAGGAAGAGATTCTAACATGTGAACCACAGATTGAAGAACCTACATTTGAAGAAATCCTATATGTAATCACACGACTTAAAAACAATAAGGCAACAGGGGCTGATGGAATTGCTGTTGAATTTGTAAAGGCAGGTGGCCATGCATTACATCTAAAGCTATACAAACTAATAATAAAAATCTGGAGGACAGAAGAATTACCCCATGACCGGAAAGAGTCATTATTGATACCTATGTTCCAATGTGAAAATTATAGAGGAATATCACTACTGTCCGCAAGCTATAAGATACTATCCGCAGTATTACTAAATAGACTAAACCATTTTCAGAAGACATATTAGGTGACTACCAGGTGGGTTTTAAACAAAACAGATCAACAATAGATCATATACTTATCTTACAACAAATAGCCGAGAAAAATTGGGAATATAAAAGAGATCTCCATAACATTTTGTGGATTTTAAAAAGGCTTATGATAGTGTCCATAGGAATAGTCTATGAATGATATGCAGGAATTTGGAATACCAAGGAGTTAATCAACATGACCAGACTATGCATGGAAGATACTTATAATATTGTAACATATAAAGGCAGGAAATCAGACCCTTTCCAAATAGCATCTGGCTTGAAACAGGGTGATGCACTATCACCACTACTCTTCAATCTGGCTCTAGAGAAAGTTGTAAGGAAGGTAAAGGAGGAATGTGCTATTGGAGGAACACCCAGACTGCTTGGTTATGCAGATGATATTATAGGGGAAAATGAACAAAAAAAATTGGAAATATTGACTCACTTAAAGGAAAAAGCCCAACAGATGGGGCTGGTTATCAACCAAGTTATGACAGAATATATGGTAATTTCAAGAGAAGGAATGGCTAAAAACTCTGGCCACATACAAATAGATAATATGACCATTAAAAGAACGGAAACATACAAATACCTGGGTACAATCTTAAACTGCTCCAACATCATAAGGGAAGAAATACAAACTAGAATCAATTCTGGAAATAAGATATACTATGCACTACAACATCTACTATAATCAAATGCGCTATCTCGTAACACCAAAATCACAATATACAAAACACTGATCAGACCAGTTGTGCTGTATGGCTCTGAAACCTGGAGTATAACGAAAGGAGACGAAGCCTTATTACAAACCTTTGAGAACAAAGTTTTAAGATGCATCTTTGGATCCATTAGGGATACACAAAGTGGAGAGTGGAAAAGAAGAAGTAACAAAGACATTTATGATCTGTTTAAGTCCCCTCTAATCACTGGTATCATGAAGGCTAATAGACTACAATGGCTGGGGCATATAGAAAGAATGGAAGATAACAGGGAAACAAAACTCGCTTACACTCAGGAAATAAATGACCGTAGGCCCCAAGGTAGAAGAAGACGGTGGAGAGATAATATATAGACCTACAAGCACTTGGAATCAACGACTGGCAAGAGAAGGCCAACCAGAGAGACGAATGGAGACGGATTGTATCTACAGCAAAGAACCTCAATGGCTTGGAACGCTGAAGAAGAAGAATGTATCATGCACTATTGATGAACGAAAGATGAGTGATTGGAAGGGCCGAATGTAAGACGGGCTGCATGCCCAATTTGTTACCCTTTGACAATAAAGTGTATTTGTTTGTCCTTTCGTTCGTTCAGAAAGTAATGGCAGCTGCTGAACGTAAACTTTGCCAAGAAATCACGAACAGCCCAAAAATGCTGAGGTGGACTGCAATGTCCTGTGAAGGATAAGCAAATAACTTCATTTATATTTTGTATGACTGTTGTTGGGAAGCTATGGTGGCTAGATGGTGGTCATGGGTTTAAAGCTTCATTGAGACAAATGAAGTTGATCCAGCAGTCGATCCAGCCTGCAATGGGTGTCAAAAATATCTTGATGGAAGAATGTAAGGCCACCCTCTGGATTTGAACAGGTATATGGGACTGTTACTTTATGCCAGACTTTGACCATGCTTGAAATACACCAGCCTGTCACCAGTCTTGAAGAAATATTACTATGATTATACTGGCCTGTTATCAGCCTTGAAGAAATAACACTTTGATTATACTGGCCTGTCACCGGCCTTGAAGAAATAACACTTTGATTATACTGGCCTGTCATCAGCCTTGAAGAAATAACACTTTGATTATACTGGCCTGTCACCAGCCTTGAATAAATAACACTTTGATTATACTGGCCTGTCATCAGCCTTGAAGAAATAATACTGATTATACTGGCCTGTCATCAGCCTTGAAGAAATAATACTGATTATACTGGCTTGTCATCAGCCTTGAAGAAATAATACTGATTATACTGGCTTGTCATCAGCCTTGAAGAAATAATACTGATTATACTGGCCTGTCATCAGCCTTGAAGAAATAATACTGATTATACTGGCCTGTCATCAGCCTTGAAGAAATAATACTGATTATACTGGCCTGTCACCAGCCTTGAAGAAATAACACTTTGATTATACTGGCCTGTCACCAGCCTTGAAGAAATAACACTTTGATTATACTGGCCTGTCACCAGCCTTGAAGAAATAATACTGATTATACTGGCCTGTCATCAGCCTTGAAGAAATAATACTGATTATACTGGCCTGTCACCAGCCTTGAAGAAATAACACTTTGATTATACTGGCCTGTCACCAGCCTTGAAGAAATAACACTTTGATTATACTGGCCTGTCATCAGCCTTGAAGAAATAACACTTTGATTATACTGGCCTGTCACCAGCCTTGAAGAAATAATACTGATTATACTGGCCTGTCATCAGCCTTGAAGAAATAATACTGATTATACTGGCTTATCATCAGCCTTGAAGAAATAATACTGATTATACTGGCTTATCATCAGCCTTGAAGAAATAATACTGATTATACTGGCCTATCATCAGCCTTGAAGAAATAACACTGATTATACTGGCCTATCATCAGCCTTGAAGAAATAACACTGAATATACTGGCCTATCAGCAACCTTGAAGAATTAACACTGATTATACTGGCCTATCAGCAGCCTTGAAGAAATAACACTGATTATACTGGCCTATCATCAGCCTTGAAGAATTAACACTTTGATTATACTGGCCTGTCACCAGCCTTGAAGAAATAATACTGATTATACTGGCCTATCAGCAGCCTTGAAGAAATAACACTGATTATACTGGCCTATCAGCAGCCTTGAAGAAATAACACTTGGTTTACACTGAATAAGGATCAGTATAGTACCAACCATGACACTTACCCAGTGCTCTATGTCTTCTTCTTCTTTCGTTCACCTGAAATATGTCTATAACTGAAATGTTGTTTCTTGTATGAATTTACCTGTCTTTTTTAGTTCACTCAGCAGTCCATAGAGTTTATCTTCCGCTGTCCTCTCTCTTTGCCAGAAGGTTTGCCTAGATATGTTGTATTTTGGGCAGTCTTGGAGTGTGTGCTCTGCTGTCTGCGACGTCAATCCACATGTGCACATGGCTGTTTCACCAATCTTGAATTTTGTATACATGTGGTTGCGTAATCTATTGTGTCCTGTTCTGAGGCGCAGAATAATGACTTGTTCTGGGATGTCCATAATGCGGTAGTCGTCTTGAGCAGATTTTGGTGACTTTCTGACAGATTTGATCATTCTTTTCTTTTGGTGGTGTGTAACGGGCACATCAGGCTGTTCTTCTTTGGCTCCTTCCTTAGCCAATGCTCTATGTCTATCAAGAGGCTGCTGAGTAGGTCTAGGGGATTGCGACGTAGGTGATAAGTGAACACAACATCATGGCTCCCTCACACTGTAGTCTGGCAGATGCTGAGATTAATGTATTCAACGCAACTCATGATGGCAGCTGACATATAGTTTATTTCTGAGGATACATGCCTTAACAAACCTTCAGAGCCAGCTGAGTCACTCTTACTTATGTTCATGGAGTTTTTATACACTGTCCACTGTGGACCGAGCGCTTGGTGGCCATTTAAACCATATGAGCAGTCCAGCTCGTGTTAGGCTTTTGACACACTACACTTGTTTGATCTCTCTCTGTGTCTCTCTCTCTCTCTCTCTCTCTCTCTCTCTCTCTCTCTCTCTCTCTCTCTCTCTCTCTCTCTCTCTCTCTCTCTCTCTCTCTCTCTCTCTCTCTCTCTCTCTCTCTCTCTCAGATAAAGAGAGTATGAATTGTGAGACAGACATACATGCATCACACACACCAGACTTTGCATGTTTCAATCGATCCTCATTTGACAATGCTTTGTTTTCCTATGTGAATGTAACTTGCATAATAGTTAATTGATGTACAAAAGATAAGTGATTGGAAGGGCCGAATGTAAGACGGACCTGCATGCCAAATTTGTAACCCTTTGGAAAAAAAGTTTGTTCTCTCTCTCTCTCTCTCTCTCTCTCTCTCTCTCTCTCTCTCTCTCTCTCTCTCTCTCTCTCTCTCTCTCTCTCTCTCTCTCTCTCTCTCTCTCTCTCTCTCTCTCTCTCTCTCTCACAACCTATTGCGGTACCAAACGCTAGCATACCATAGTCATCATATGTTTTAGTTTAGTCGACAGATCAACATCACGGCACACAGATGTAACCCTTAAGTGCTCCGTTCAACTTCTAACTCAAGCCTGAGTCTGGAGAATCTCAGCTCAGTGCATGAACTCTGTAGCACTTGCAAGGATCCTGAAATACTTTGGGTAGATTTTTAACTCAAAATTTTGCTAGGGCAGTGCCATTAGGCTATTATTTTTCGATTTCCAACTGCCAAGGGATTTTTTACGTGCGCAACAATACAGCGTCCGATCTCACTGCCCAGAGATCAGGGGAAGTTTTGTTACTAGAAGTCCACATGAAAATATACCGGCTCTCACCGGGGCTTGAATTCGGGACCTCCAGCACTCGAGGCGGACACCATACCTCGAGACCACTCAGCCCCCAGTCATCATATATACTTGAATTCAGAACTCACTTTTGGGGGTACTGCTGCTGGCAGACATTAATGTCCTCTTGCATCACACTGGACTTTAGATCTTTCAGTCTATCCTCACTAACACACACACATCAATTTAGATGTTCGTGAAAATACAGTTGAAGTATAAATACAGCATGAGCTGTTAATACTGTCCAAGAGATGCAAAGTACTTGTTATAAATATATCCCTTGCATGTTTGCTTGCATCTAATGTGTAATCTCTCTAACTTGTATAGTATCCATAACTTGTATGACTTGTTGTTAAACTGTATGTCTGGTTGCTAAGCAGCCTCGTGCCTGAATTATTTCTATCCGCTTTGAAACAACAACTCTGGTCATGAACTTTCCTCATGTTAACCCAAGATTTCGTCAAAACAGCTCACTGGCTTAGCCTCCTGACTGGCTTTCTGGGCATGTCAGGTATTTCTGTCTCGCTATACTTGTTTTCATTTGAACTATTGTGTAACTGCCGTTAACTTTTTACATCTTGTCTTTTTGTCATAGTTACTCTGTCTGGACCGTGACAATAGGCCTAGCACCAAATGCCCACTGTGCCTTAAGCTTGTTAAAGGATCCTTTAGTTACTTTACTATAGCTGTTGTTGTATGGTTAATATAACTTATTTTGTTTAGTACAGCTGCTATTATGTTTAGTATTACTTACTTATTATGTTTGGTACAATAATTGTTATGGATAGTATGATTGCTATAATGTTTATTACTACTTGTTATATTTGATATGGCTGTTTCTCTGTATGATCTTGTATTATTGTCTGCTTGCTTTTTGCTGATGAAGGTGTTGTTGCCACACTGTTCACTCTGTTATTTGTTATAATATTCTATTTTACCGATAATTTCCATGTTTTATTTTTCCTTATTCAACTGTCTCTGTCTCTAAGTCTCTCTCACTCTGTCTATGTATGTCTGTGTCAGTCTTACTGTCTCCTGAAGGAGAAGCCGGCGTTCTAGCCATGCGGCCAGCTGCTCCTCTACGATGTTATATGTGCTCTGCAGTTTATGATGTTTGCATGTACACTTTGCTGAAGAATCTAGCTTTGTGTCTTCTTCTTCTTTTGCCCTTTATCTTCAAATGGGGTATAGCTTTGTGTATGTGTGACTGTTTCCTGTTCTGTGTGTAATGATAGTAACTTGCCCAGTCCTGACCAATTTCTTCTTTTGGTAATACATAGTTTTATTATATAGTTTCTTAGCATTATGAGTTCCAGATGAAGGGGACACACACAATCACACCATATTAATTAATGTGGTTATCTGGTTTTTTTCCTTTCCAGACTTTTGAAGGATTGCTAGGCCACATGGAGCTAGTTAACATCTTCAGATGCATCCCTAAGATGGCAGCTCTGGGCATGTTGGACCATGCTGCTCCAGAGGCTATCAAAGTTATAGAATACTTGAGAGACTTTGATAAAATTAAACATCAGAAGTGAGTTCATAAACGTATATAGATACTATCTGTCCATAATGTCTGCAAATAGTCTGGTTTGAACAGAAGTGAGTTCACAAACATGTATAGATGTTATCTTTCCTTATTGTTTGTAAATAGTTTAAATTAAACAGAAGTGTGTTTATAAACATCTGTAAAGTTTTGTTTTAACAGAAGTGTGTTTATAAACATGTATAAATATGATCTTTTCTCAATGTGTATAAGTAGTTTTGATTGAACAGAAGTGAGTTAACAGACATCACTTTATACTTCTTCTATACTAAGTGCCTCCTTCCATCTTGGTTGACTGGGACAGTTTTTGCTTTCATTTTCTGTAGACTTGTTTATTGTTGGTTGGGTTTTGCGGTTAGGGTTTTCTTTGGGATGTGTGGCCAGTCTCATGCCAACCCTCCTTAGTTGTCTCTTGTAATATGCATGGCAAACTACTGAACATAAACTTGCCAAGAAATCGCAGTAAAAAAATGTGGGGGTTGACTGTGATGTCCTGTAAAGAATATGCAACTAACTTTAACTTGTAACATATAATTTTTACCATTCTTAAAGAATAAAATTAGGACTTGTGAACTTAACAGAAAATCTTTTAGAAGATCATGGACAAAAAAAGAAGCAAAATACTGAGCATGAAAATGGATACAAGACATTGCAGATACATTGAGCATGAAAATGCAAGAGACAAGAGAACTAGCCAAAGATGGAGAATTTCTTCAGCTTGTTGTGATGAGAATGAAGTCGTGCTACATGAAGATTATGATTTGACGTGTTATAGATAAGTACAGGACTCTGTATGTGGACTCATTTAGTGAAAGGGGTTTGACCATTTTGTATATAGGTTGCTGTACTCACACTACATTTGTGGTTTCCTCTACAAATGTAGGGTACCTCCAATTGTCATCTTTGTTGCCCTGCGAAGATATGAGACCAACAAGGCCAAGAAATGGGTGAAAAACCACAACATGGTCAAGGCATTGCATGCTGCTTTCAATGCCTCTCTCCAGGTCAGGTTTTCTTCTCATTTGTGTATTTTAATTATGATCACGTTAGTTGCATGTCCTTTTACAGGACTCTGCAATCAACTCCAGCATTTATTGACTGTTTGTGATTTACTGGATCATGTTTACATTTTGCCATTGCTTTCTGAATGGCCAGCTCTCAGACCATTGAAACCAACACAAAGTGATCTGCTGCCAAAATGTCTGCGTGATTTTGAACTCATGACCTGGTATGTCAGGGAATTATAAACAATTGGAGAATGCGAAGTGAAGGCCAGCTTTCAGATAGAGCTGTGTTATTATTAGGCCATACACAGGAAAATGCCCCACACAGAGATGGTGTGACCCTAACCGGGAAACTGAGTTCTAGAATAATAACAACAACATGTATAACCTTAGAAAAGAAAGTAAACTTGAATGTGATCTGGTGGTGTGCACCAACAATGACATGGATGAAGGAATTAAGGAGGAATTTTGCATGAAACTTCACAGCTTTATAGTTAAAAATTAAATGAGTTAGTTAGTTAGTCGGGGTTCCAACTTCACGGCAAAGGGTCACCCCATTATGCTTCGTTCCTGTGCTAGTGAAATCACACAAAATGCTCCTCACTGCCCCTTATGAAAAGTGGAACAGATAGAATTCTCGACAAACCAAAATCTCGCACAGATATACTAGGCATAATGCTGCTGCCGGAATGCTAGAACAAAAGTCCGCCACGAAAAATGCAGTTGATCGTCTATGAAAGTGGCAGTCACTAGAAAACCAGCAGCCACACATTACTGCATAAGGCAACCCAGTTAGTTCAGTGACCGACCGACCGCCATTTTTCTGAACATGCAGGTCAGACTACAAACAATTGCAGACAGATGTAGAAGCGCTCCATACGAAATTCACAGCTCACAGTATTGCTCCATGCACTCAAATCAGTAGCAGGGTGACAGAACCATGTACTTCCAGTCCAACATGAGGAGAATGTGTGAGCAAACTGTAGCCACAAGCATAAACACTCCAGAGGCCTTAACAGCTCAACTGCCTATCCTCCATGTTGGGGACCAGAAGACTTTTAAATTAAATTACTGTAGTTAAAATAAATATCTCCTGAGGGTGTTGGAGCACCTGTTGGTTTGCCCAAAGTGCAGCAGTATCAGTTATGTTGATAAATAGCAAATAATGTGAAGAAGCTGTTCTAACATTGCATTTATGTGATATCAATAGTGTCTGCCCAAGACTGGCAAGCGGACGTTGTTAGCCATCCACATCGACAGTAAAATTTCCAAGCGGCGAGTGTCTGGAGCTAACTTCTTCACCCCCCTCATGCCTTGTGCTCTGATGGCTAAGTTCTTAACCCAGGTAAAGCAGCAGAGTTTCTTAAGTTTGTATTTTATTATTTGCAAAATATATATGTATAGCACACACATGCGTACGCACATGAGAGATAGAGAATGAATGAACGAACAAACTAACTTTATTTTCGAACAGTTAAGAATTGGGCACGTAGGTCCGTCTGACATTCTGTCCTTCTTATCTCTCTGCTCTCATACATTATTTCATTCATACATCACTTATGAAGCTAGATCTTAGACAACTACAGAACAATGTGCATCAAAATGCATGGAAAATGTGCAGTAATCAATAATACAAACCAGTGATCTGCCTATAGTACCTTGCATGACTCACTAAAACTTATTTTTGAAATGACAGTTACAATTACCTAAGGTGGATGTAACGTACCAGAGTTTGTGGAATGTTTATTATACTAGTTGTCATTTAAGATTATTATTATTATTATTTTTGGTTCTTTACCTTTTGCCGGCTCCGTGGCGAAGGTGTTATGGAGGCAGTTCGTAATCCTGTACACCCGCGTTTGAAACACGTGCAATTTGGCAGCAGGTCGTTTGCATTGGTTTGTTATGAAAAGGAATGGGTGCCGGTCTTTCAGAAAGCAATGGCAAACTACTGAACGTAAACTTGCCAAGAGATCACAAAAGCAAAAAATGCTGGTGTTGACTGCGACGTCCTGTAAAGGATATGCAACTCACTTAAATTTTTTCTCTTTTAGGGGGGCATGTGGTCTGTTACGAGATAGTTTTCAAATAGGTTACGACTGTATATATAGGGATTGGTGGTGTCTTTGATTTCTTGTGGAAGATTGTTCCTCAACAGAGCGGCATAGTGCGCCAAGCTTGTTTTATATAAGACTATCCAAGGTTTAAGGAAATGAAGTATGTTTAGTCATTCACTATGTCTTGCATTATATTTAAATGATGGCCATAGGTAGCGTGAGGCATATTGAAATAGGATTTTGTGAATTAGTTTAGTCTTATTAATAAGTAAGCGTTTGTGGAGTGGCAGTTGCTGAAGACATTTATGTAGGCTAGAATTGTCGGTGAGCTTTTTACCATTAATTAAACCCACTGCCCTTTTCTGGAGTGAATAAAAGCATTTTGTTATTGATTTGGAGCACCCATCCTAGATTGTGGAGCATTAGTCAATATGTGTTTGTATGTGAGATGTATAGAATATCTTTCTTGCGTTTTCATCAATGTTTAATTTTGGCAAGTTGGTATACTTTTTTGGCTATTTGTTTAACTAGAGCATGAACATGGGAATCAAAGGTTAGATTTTGATCAATGATAAGACCTAGTACTTTGTGCTCGCTTACATTTTCTACAGACATGCTTCCAATGTGCAGCTGAAGAGTTCTCTGTGAGTTTAGAGTATGAAGTCTTTGCCTGGTTACTATTAACATAGATTTTGTTTTAGGAATGAAAGAGAGAAAGAAAGAACAAGAGAGAGAGAGAAATTGAGAGAGAGAGAGAGAGAGAAAAAAAAAAGAGATATGCTTGGCAATAAATTGTGTAATCTGTTGTTTGTGTCTTTGCTATTCAAAATCTTCAAAAGTCAGTGATTTTAAATATAGTAAACAAATTTCAGTATAGGATATAGAAACCATTGATGTGGTATTCTGTTATATTCTGTTATTAAATTGTTTATTTATCTTGATCATTGAGTGAAGGTCAGATCTTAACATTCTGTTTAAAATCTTATATATAATTCAATGTGAACATTGCTTTTCATTGCATTTCCTCAGAAAATGGCTTTTAACATTTCCCATGGTTTTCAATTTGTTTGCCATTATTTTATCATTGGCAGTCAGAGACCAGAGTTCAAGTGGTATACTTTCATCAGAATGTAATTGAACTCAAGTTACTACCAAAAATGCCAATGGCCGGCATTATTGAAAGAATTGTCAAACCTACTAAAGAGGTAATTAATTTTATTATACTCATTTAAAAAAAAATGTGTATCAGAAGGGTATCTGAGAAAGTAAATGTGAATGATGTGGTACTGGCCTCATGTGTTCTTTAGTTATCAAAACTTTGGACATATCATCATCATGTGCCATGCCGATAAGATTGATTGATTGATTGATTTAGGAATCGACATCACAGCATTCGGGGCATTCCCATAAGTGCTCCGTCCCCATTCTCAGCAGCCAGCGAAGAGTTCCAACACTAATAGTACCAGTAGCAATCTGATTATAAGTCCGTCTCGCCTTTCCTCTGAGCGTTGAGCGTCGGCCAGATCCCCTCGTCACTCCTCGCTGTCTCATTCTTGCCAGACCATGGTAATCCATTTGCTCCTCCGAGGTGTGCACGTGCTCCCACAAGGCCGCAACCACGTCTGCCTTGTCATGTATCAGTACTCCACCAAGTTCTGCAGAGCCAGCCAATCTGTCCGCCTGTTCATTTCCCAGCACACCGGCATGCCCCGGAGAAAAGATCCAGGCGATGCTTGTCACCCGTGACCGAAGCGAAGCAAGCCACTCCGCACGAAGCCTGCCCGTCCTCACCCTCGTCAGCATGCTTTCTGAGTCAGTTACAATCACGATGTGTGTGTGTGTCGTATTCTCCATCCAGCGGAGAGCCGCAGTGACTGCCTCCACCTCCATTCTTAAGCTGGATGTTGTGGTATCATATGCCAGGCTCTCCTGCCCCAAACATCGACCATTAGCTTTGGCTATGAACCCCCAGCCACTTCTCTCACCTCTTGACACCGAACCATCTGTGTAGATAATCACATCACCCGAGTGAGCATTGTCCTGAATTAGTTGCTGGATTTCCACTTCCGTGGCCCCTGCTGGCCACTCCCTGCACTCCCGGCTTAATGTGATTATAACTCTGCACAAGTCTGACTGCTCCGCTGGTACTCTGACCCACTCCTCTCCACGCCTAATGTCCTCCAAGGGGCACACCTGTCTGATCGTATCCTCCGCCTGAGCCATCCATGGTTTCCCTCTTATCAGTCGCTGACCCTTAACTGCGTCCAGCGCCTCATGCAGTGGGTGGTCTGTGTCTGCAGCTACTCTGAGGTATGCCTTCGCCTGCATCACCTTGAGCCTACCAGCAACAGTCGGCAGACCAAGGATGTAACGCATACACACTACTGGGGTGTCTCTAGTGCATCCCAGAATGACCCGCATAGCTTCGTTCTGTATGCGCTCTAACTTCACCAGCTGACTCTCTGAGACAGTGAGCAGACCTAATCCATAATCAATTACTGAGAGGATCAAGTGCTGGTATAGTGTGAAAAGCATTCTCTGCTCTGTGTCCATTGCAGCCATAGTTTTAAGTGCACTGAGTCCCTTTTGAGATCTTGTCACAACCGTCTCCACATGGTCCTTGAAGGATAGGCTCCTGTCAAATGTGATCCCCAGATACTTCAGTTTGTTCTCTCTGCTGACATTTCTACCATCTATCGCGAGGCTTGGGACATCAGCTCTTACAATCCTGTTGTCCAGAGAGCACCACAAAACAGCCGCCTTTTCCGGGTGGATGACAGCACTCATTTATGTGCACCAGTCAATCACTTTATCTACTGTCGCCTGTAACTCCTGGGCTGTTTGCTCCCTATCTCTCCCCTGCCTATATGCAAGAATATCATCTGCAAATGTTAGTATTCTTCCAACCCCTGGTGCTTCTAGGTTTGCAATCTTGCTCGTATACACATTAAAGAGCACTGGTGAGACTGCAGATCCCTGTGGCAGTCCCGGGGTTAACATATGTGGCTCTGAGGTCCATGCACCCAGGCGGTGAGCAACCTGACGAGAGTGCAGGATGGCTGCTATCCAGTTCACCAACCAGGGATTGACCCCCTTCTCCATCAGCGCGGTCATCAAAATATCATATCGAACTCTATTGTACGCATCCTCGAGATCAAGCACTACCGCCATCGTTTCCTGTCTACTCTGGGGCCCCTCATAAACATCAAAGGCAAAAGTGGCATGCCGATAAGAGTGGGTGATCATGGTGATCAGTGGGTGATCATGGTTTGCCATCTCACATGATGACCAGAACCTTGGACCAGGTCCGTGGTGCCCAGCCATCCAGGTATTTCTCTCTTTGCCTTTCCCTTGCTGGACATAACACCAGATTCTCATGATGCCTTCAGGTGTGAGGCTGTACTAAAATGCTATTTTCGTAACTGACAGTAAGCATCAAGTCGGTAAGTTACAAATGTATATTCTAAGAAAGTGAATGATTTGTGAACTTGAATACCCTTTATTATTGCGATTACATTTTTCATGTATATCACTAAACAGTTGCAACCAACAATGCTACATTTATCCCATCATAGTATCAGTTCTTTGAAACCTGCAGCATAGAAGTGTGTGCTCTACTGTCTCAGCCACATTCATTTACATATTCAGTTCAAACTCAGCATCATTCATGAAACATTCACTGCCAAGATAAGCTTTTAGGCCACCAAACAGAGCTCAGAGCCAAGTCTGGACTGTAAGATGAATGCTGAAGAATTTGCCATCCTTGTTGTTCAGTGTTCTCCTGGGTTAATCAAGCTATATGTGGTCTGATATTGTTATGATACAGCACTGCTTGCTTCCCTAGTCAGCCAGCCTGGGTGATTTCTTCAGATGACATCGTGAAGCATCAACAGAATTCCCCAGTACAGTGCAGCAATCACATCTTCTCCTTTCTTCTGAACATGGGTCAACAGCACTCTTTGAGATTACAAAACACTAAAGAGAACCTGATCTATTGATAGTGAAACCTTGAATTTCTTGGCTGAAGATGACGGAGGATGTTTCCATTGCATTGAAGTACAATTTGATTCAGGTGGTGGTTTACTTGATCCTATATAGTAAACGGGCAAAAAAAAAATCCCTGGAAGCCTTGGAGATGCAGTTTTATAGAAGAATGCTGAACATTAATTGGACAGGCAAAATGAGCAATCTGGACATTCTGAGGGAAGGAAAGTCACAAAGACAACTTATCACAATCAGAAAGAAGCAGTCATCATTTTTCGGCCACATTACAAGAAGACAAAAACTGGAACATGTTGTGACAACCGGAGATTTCTGGAAAGAGAGGAAGGTGGCTAGAGAAAATTCTTGACAGTCTTGCGACATGGCACGGAAGAGAGTCAACACACGAATTGATCCACACCATTGGAGGTCACAATTTGTTGAGAGGCAGCAAAGCATAGGATGATGATGATGATGATGATAAAAAATATGCTGATAAATCACCGAGGAAGTTGGAGGAAAGGGACTTGTCGCTGGCGCAGGAACTTCAGCAACCCCTCCCCATGACGTTTAACAGCAAAAGTAGAAGACAGCAACAACAGCAGCTCATGACTGATCTCTCCAGTAACATTCCTGAGTACACCTTTATGCCAGGGTCTCTCAGTTTGTTTCACCAGCTCTACCCATTTGATGGGTGGCATGGTAGCACAGTGGTTACCACACTTGCTTGCCGATCCAGTGGTCGCAGGTTTGAATCCACACCAGGGCAGATTTTTTACATTGACTTGGCTCCCAGGTTGACCCAGCCTAAATTGGGCACCAAGAAATGACTTGGGAAGTAAAAGTGGCCGATGTGATTTTAACCACATAAACCTTGAGTGCCAAGTGATCTATAAATATATGGGACAAGTACCATATGCCCAAAACACCTCAAAGCATGTAAAAAAAAAGAGGGTCCTTTTCATTATTTACTTTATTTTTTTCTCATTTTTGATCAACCCCTCTTCTTTCTTTTTTTGTTGCTGTTAGTTGCATATTCTTTACAGGACATGCAGCCACCCTCAGAATGTTTTTGGCTGTTTTTGATTTCTTGGCAAGTTTACGTTCAGTAGCCTGCTTCCTAATCGCCCGCAGCTGTGTTTCGAATGTAGTATGCCAGATTATGAATTGCATTCATAACCCCATTGCCGCAGCATTGTCAACTCCTCTTACCCTGTTATAAGATTAATAGGTACTAAGACTTTGTATAATAATTATATAAAAAAATAACATTGTAGAATCTGTCGGTAACTCCCAGCCACTTTTACTTGACTTAAACAGGGTATCTTGGCCTTTGCTTTGAGATACCCTGCACTATTCCACCATGTCTGTTTAAGTTAATGTTAAGTCTTGCCTGGTTTCATAAGTCAGACAACACAGGCTAACCCCAGAACTTGTATAAGTCAGTTAACTAACCCCAGAACTTATATAAGTCAAGTAACTAACTCCATAACTTATATAAGTCAGATAACTAACTCCATAACTTATATAAGTCAGATAACTAACTCCATAACTTATATAAGTCAGATAACACAGGCTAACCCCAGAACTTGTATAAGTCAGATAACTAACCCCATAACTTATATAAGTCAGATAACTAACTCCATAACTTATATAAGTCAGATAACTAACTCCATAACTTATATGTCAGAAAACACAGGCTAACCCCAGAACTTGTATAAGTCAGATAACTAACCCCATAACTTATATAAGTCAGATAACTAACCCCATAACTTATATAAGTCAGATAACTAACCCCATAACTTATATAAGTCAGATAACTAACCCCATAACTTATATGTCAGATAACTAACTCCATAACTTATATAAGTCAGATAACTAACTCCATAACTTTATATGTCAGAAAACACAGGCTAACCCCAGAACTTGTATAAGTCAGATAACTAACCCCATAACTTATATAAGTCAGATAACTAACTCCATAACTTATATGTCAGAAAACACAGGCTAACCCCAGAACTTGTATAAGTCAGATAACTAACCCCATAACTTATATAAGTCAGATAACTAACTCCATAACTTATATAAGTCAGATAACTAACTCCATAACTTATGTCAGAAAACACAGGCTAACCCCAGAACTTATATAAGTCAGATAACTAACCCCATAACTTATATATGTCAATTAACACAGGCTAACCCCAGAACTCATCCATCCATCCATCCATCATGTGCTATGCCGATAAATGTGGGTGGTCATGTTTTGCCATCTCACTCGATCACCAGAGTCGTGGATCAGCTCCGTGTTTCTGTCTCGAGCATGCCACGTGGCCAAGCCATCCAGGTAGTTACTTATTGGTCTTCCCCTTGGTCTCTTCCCTTTGATCTTGCCAGTTGTCACCAAGTTCTCCAATTCATTTCTTCTCATAACATGCCCAAAAAATTTTGACTGTCTATTGTCTAATGTCTCTAATCAGTTTACGATCTTCTTTTGTTTCTTGTAGGACTTGTTCATTGGTTTTTCTGTCTGTCCATGGTATTCTTTGCATTTTCCTCAGAAACCACATTTCCACAGCCATCAGATGTTTTTCAGCTTGTCTTCTCATTATCCACGCTTCACATCCATATAAAAGTACATGTTCTATGTAGCACTTCAACACTCTTTTTCTCATTTCAGTTGATATCTTTTTATTGGTCAGTATCTTTTTCATCTTGCAAAAAGCTACCTTTGCAATGGCAATTCTTGTTCTAATCTCTTCAAGGCATCTCCCATTAGATGTTATGACTGTTCCGAGATAGCTGTACCGATTCAGTTAACTAACCCCAGAACTTATATAAGTCAGATAACTAACCCCATAACTTATATAAGTCAGATAACTAACCCCAGAACTTATATAAGTCAGATAACTAACCCCAGAACTTATATAAGTCAGATAACTAACCCCATAACTTATATAAGTCAGATAACTAACCCCAGAACTTATATAAGTCAGATAACTAACCCCAGAACTTATTTAAGTCAGATAACTAACCCCAGAATTTATATGTCAGATAACACAGGCTAATCCCAGAACTTGTATAAGTCAGATAACTAACCCCAGAACTTATATAAATCAGATAACTAACCCCAGAACTTGTATAAGTCAGATAACTAACCCCAGAATTTATATGTCAGATAACACAGGCTAACCCCAGAACCTATGTAAGTCAGATAACTAACCACATAAATTATATGTCAGATAACTAACCCCATAACTTATATAAGTCAGATAACTAACCCCATAACTTATATATGAATATCAGATAACACAGGCTAATCCCAGAACTTATATATTTTCTTTATCAGCCAGTGAATGGAAACTTTGATTTGTCCGAACCTCTGAAGTGGGCACTACAGCACCAGAAACCATTTAATAATATTCCTCATCATGAGTGATAAAAAGACTGTCACTTCACCAGAGGACTTTTATAATGCATTAAATGCGTACCGAACAGGTCTGAATTTGCCGACTGCCAAGTGAGTATGTTGTATTATGATAGTTTCCATTTGCTAAGTAAGTGTACCATATGTAACATATCTGTCAGTATTAAAGTGAGTGTAGAGTATGTATTATGACAGTTCCCAGTTGCCAAGTGAATGTGTTGTGTTTTATGATAGTTCCCACTTACCGAATGAGTATGTCATATTACTGTCGCGTGATCTACAGCTGTATAAGGAAAACCTACGGGTAAGGATGTAGATAGAAAAGCTGACCCTTAGTGAGGTCAGTCCACTGTAGGAGAAGAAGACAAAAAGGCTCGTAGTGGGGCTAGGTAGTATGAATCCTGGTCCCAGATGAGTCTACCTTCCTATCAGTGGCACAGGGAACTGCAAGTAAAGTTGGACACTATACACCGATAGATGATAGCTGACTTAGTTAGCAGCGACACGCTACCCTGTGATGAAGAAAATCCCCCAGTAGCCCTCAAGTATAACATACAGGAGAGACACAACTAGTTCACTCAACTTCTATCCTTACACACTACACTGCTATTAATTATTATGAGGTGAAAAAGACAGTAGGTTAAGTTTTTGTGTGATGGTCTATAAATCAGACCGCACAGTTTAATTATAAATGAAAGTAAAAAGTGGCTCCTCTCGGGAGAAAAAAAAATGGATTGTCCTATCAATGTTTGTTTCTGGCTACTACAGCAAAGCAAAGCTGTTTCATGTGATCTCTAATCATAGAAGCACAGCAAAGCACTTCGGCGGTGGGTTGAAGTCAGATTGATGGTTTGCAACTTAGCTCGTATCCGTAGCTCCCACGATAGTTGTCTGCAGCTTTCCTCTCCAGTCCATCAGTTCTCACTTGATGATGACGGCAAAGGGAACTGTACTACTTTCAATCTTTGGGTGTATGCAAACTATAGTGTTCATTTCTAATGTATGTGTCACACAATCAATTGGTGTAGCTTTTGGTAAGCTTTAACTGGAAGTCTGTGTAGCCGTGATAATCAAATTGTCTATGGTATGGCTACCTACTTCAACAAGGCCTTGGTGACTCAGGCAATACAATAGCTATCATGTGTGAACTTGTTGCTGATGCTGATTGATGATTAGGGTGCCGCTTGAGGGTGAACCACAACACTCTGCAAATAAAGTCAAACAGGACATCTGGTAAGCGGTGGTCTGGAATCACTCTTCAATCTTCTATTCAACCTATTGTGCTATAGCTATAGTCCTCTCATACAGTAAAGGCAGCTCTAATTATTAGGACATATTCCTAGCTGTTATGCTGACTGACATACAGACAAGTATAGAAAGGATTGAGTTACACTAGTACATGACAGTGCCTATCCTTATTCATGAGGAGAGTACTGTCTGATCCTGAATTAATATATCTATGAGTGAATTGATCCACTTTCCTTCAGCGAATAGAAATATTCAAGACAAGTAATGATTCTGTAAATAGCAGTGACTACTCCACATCTTCATTCTGGATCTTGCTATCGAACAAATCTTTAAATGTGACTGTACTGTTGATGTGATAGGAAAGGACATGGATCACAAACCTAACAATCACAACTGATGCTCCTAAGTGTACAAGAGACACAATGGTGTATTGTAAAGTAAGGAAATTGTTCCAGATACGAAGGTGACTGAATATGCTCTCCACTGATATTCATTCCTAGAGGCCTGAGAATAGTCTCCAATGAATACTGCCTTGGTTGGTGATAGTCACCCACGTATCCATATATATATATATATAAAGAAGAGTCTTCCTTTTGAGAATGTATTAACTAGTGAAGAGATCCTATCCATACTTAAGAACTGGGCTAATCTAGAAAAGAACAGTATGGGCGCCAAGTGGCGTGGACATGATAACTAGGTCATGCCATGGCGTGGGGCTGGTTTTAGATATAGCGAGGCCATTTTGATGAAATACATACTATTTGATTTAAACCATTCCATTCAGTAACTATATCTTCTAGTATTAGCAGCATAGTGATAATAACCTTATTGTAATATATTAACCCTTTACAGGGCAGGCGCTTGTCCGTTTTTTAGCCCTGAACGGGCAAGATTTTTTCAGGTTCGGTAAAATTTCGGGTCGCGTTAGTAAAAACATCACAAATAAGGTGTTAGTCAACCGATTTTAGTTAAATAAACAACACAATGAAGGGAAAAGCATGCAGAATATGTTACTCTTGTGATTGTTGTCGGTAATCCATATATGAACACAAATATTTACGAAATACGGCATGTTGTTTGTGATTTTCCGTCATCTATACGGCAATTTACAAACACATTTTCAGAATCATAATCACTTTCTTTAAAATCCGACTCAGACTGCTAATGCAAAGTAATGCTTTGCACTGATATCTAGCTCCGGTTAATAGTCAACTTCGTGCCCTTTAATGTCACTTAAATTGAACCTAGCGAAATCTTGGCTATCACTTGAAGAATTGCCGAAATCCGTTTTGAAAAACTAAGCGTAAACACCCCGAAAACTATAAAAAAAAGTCCGTAAAAGTCCGTTCAAATTCATAGTAGGCGTTTACAAATGGCGGCCACGTTTTCAAGCTATTGGCGAAAGCGAAAGTAACTGTCGGAAGTATCGTAAGGCCGAGAAATCGCGTTTTTACAATGCATAATAGTATCGGACGGAATCGGCCGATTTGCTCGTTAAAGCAATCGGACGGAAATGGACGTTCAGCCTTGTAAAGGGTTAACAAAGTATCTCAACCAGAGTATACTTTAAAACTAGTGTGGTTTTGTACCACGTTGCAGTGTCCTTTTGTCTGCTAACGATCATATTCTCCAATGCCGAATTTATACAAATATTGTAGAATGTGTTTCATTCTATTAAGAACGAGTTTGTTCGACTGAACTCAGGTGTAAATTGAATATTCTATTAATATATATATATATATATATATATATATATATATATATATATATATATATATATATATATATATATATATATATATATATTCTATGGGCAACCATGCCGTTTGTGCAATTGGCCGAAACCATCATGTCGTAAACTCACATTAATTGCAACCATGTAATGAACATAAAAATATATGGGAATAATAATCATTTGGCCTTACCTAGTTCCAGAATCAGATTCTCACTACAGGTTGGGGTGCTTCTTCAATATAACTACAGTTCGGTAGACTTACTGATGTTAGTAATACTTTTAAAATGTCTACCTTTCGAACTACTAAATTTGCCCCGACCCGTTGTCTGCGATTTCTAGCAGAAAAGTGAGACCGGATGTAGAACTAGGATTAGCAAGTGGTCGTTTCCGGGCCCCGTTGTCTGTTGGTTTGTAGTTGGCCAGGATAAGTAAGCCAAATTAAATTACCCTATTGACCGTAAATATAATGTGATTGTAACATTAATATAAACATTTCTAAAGAATCTTTATCATACACTGAGTACTAAGCAAGAGGGGAGGGTGCAGCCAGGCTTTCACCACAATTACTAATAGATCCCAGTTGTCAGGTGTGTGCTGTATGTATCATGATAGCTTCATAGTTCTCAGTGGTTGTCAAATGAGTGTGCTATATGTAACATGATAGTTGCCAGTTGCCAGTTGCCAAGTGAGTGTGTTAAATGTATCATGATAGTTCCCAGTTGCCATGTGAGTGTGCTAAAAGTATCATTATAGTTCCCAGTTGCCAAGTGAATGTACAGTATGTATGATTATAACTCCTAGTTGTCTAGTAATTGGGCTGTAACATGATTGTTCCCAGTTGCCAAGTGATTGTTCTGTACATTTGTACATTATTAGCTCTCATTGCCAAGTGAACATGCAATATGTTTTGATAGCTCCCAGTTGTCAAGTCAATGTGCTGTATTAGATAATCACAAATTGCCATGTGATATTTTCATATCATGTTATCTTATTGTTTTTGTTTTTTATCATTCACATATTTTCTCCCAATGTCTGATTCAGTTCAGATACTTCTGTCTTCTATAAGCTATATGTATAGGTTGAATAAGTTTATATATATATATATATATAAACTATAGCTATATCAATCATGTGCCATGCCGGAAAGCGTGGGCGGTCATGACTCGCCATTTCACTCGATCATCAGTGTCGTGGATCAGCTCAGTGTTCCTGTCTCGTCCATGCCATGTGGCCAAGCCATCTAGGTATTTTCCTCTTGGTCTTCCTCTTGGTCTGTTCCCTTCGATCTTGCCAGTTGTCACCAAGTTCTCCAATCCATTTCTTCTCATAACATGTCCAAAAAATTTTGACTGTCTATGTCTAATCTCTCTAATCAGCTTACGATGTTCATTTGTCATATATAGTGTATATTTCTGGTGTTCTATGAATCAGGATTGATCACAGAGATCAGAAAAAAATCCATCCATGACTAGTAATTAAACCCAGACCATCTTATCAGTATGTTAGGGTAGTATTTATGTCACATCATGGCTGAAATTGTTTCCATGGCATCACCTAAAGGTTAAGGGGCACTGTGAAAAAAGAGAGTCTGGCATATGATATTGTGACTTGTAGCATGAGAATGGATGCTGTAGCAGTGATAGTATGATGGCAGGAGAGTAATACAGCTCAATATATTATGTTTGTAATGCACTCGCCAAAGTATTATTTTCAGCCAAAGTATTATTTATTTGTCCATTTAATTCTATTCTATTGAGGAGCAGCTGGCCGAGTGGCTAGAACACAGGGTTCTCCTTCGGGAGACCCGGGTTCGAATACTTGGTAAGGTGCAGAATTTTTTTTTCTGTCGGGGGGCAAAAAGAAAATCCTAACCTGCACATTTCGCGGCGACTGCACCAACCAGATGGCCTTAATTTCTCAGGCTCAAAGACTTCCCTGCCATACACCACAAGGTACCATATTGGCAGTAAATGACAGTGACAGTCTGTTTAATTTAATATAACTCTGCAGTATGCACCTGACGAGATGCAGTGAAACATCCCAGGCAAGAAATCGTGCAATATTTTGTTTTTGGCGTCTGTGTTTAAATTCACTAAAGGAATACAGGAATACATTGTTTTGAATTGTCAAACCTAGTGTACCTATTGTTGGATGCAAATCAAATAATTCTAAGTTTTAGACTACCATAATTATACATCTTCAAAATGCCAAAAAGAACACTCGTGTGATTTGAAACTCTAGTGATCATGTGAGATCTAGATGTTTGCTTGCATGGCACATGATGGTGATGATATAAAACTTCACCTATCTTATTTGGTTTAGTATTAGTTTATGCATTTTTCTTAAACATTCAGTCATTCTTTTGCCTGTCCCGTGCAGAACTTTCCCCCATAATAGTCTTTCCAAATTTGTCTCTGTCATAAGCCACACATCCTGTGTAAATTCTCATTCACATTTTGTAATCATCTCTTCCTCTTTCATGTTTCCCTGGTACACATGGACACACACACATGCACACTCACATGCATATGCACACACACACTCCCACTCTCCCTCCCTCCCCCTGTCTCTCTCACCCTCCCTCTCCCCTATCTCTTCCTCTTTCTCTTCTCTCCCCCCCCCCCCCCCCCCCCCCCCCCGAATGATTCCTTCCCTCTCTCTCTCTCTCTCTCCATAATGATCTTTTCCAGACATTCATGCCCCTTCAGATGCCCAAAATATTTCACTTTTAAGCTGTTCTTGATTTGTCTACATTGTGTGTCTTGTTTGGCTCATCACAGATTAGCATTCATTGGCCTGAGTGACCACACAGTCATTGGAAACAAGTTAGATCTGAATATGCTGGAGGTGTGTGGCTTCAATGAAAGAGTTCCCCAGCTGGTCTACAACTTCTTCAGTGGTAACATGGATTTCCCTGGCAGCGACGCCGCCAGCACAGATGCTGCAGTGACACCCTAGCTTGAGTGTCATAGAGGAGTGCACCGTGTGCTGAAGATAATTCTCTGTTTATTGTCAAACCATTGTGAACATCCACAACTTTGTGCCTGAACTCCTTCTTTCCCATGTTGGTTCTCTGTTTCTGATGAATCCTTGAAATACCCTGCTTGTGAACATTCAATAAGGAGTTGATAATATTTGTAAAATTCATAAATTGCTTGTCATTCTGCAGTGTGGTGAGAAAGCTTTATGTGACATGCTGTTTCATGATGCACATGCTCTATATAATTTTACTTTTGTTTTGAGAAATGAGAACTCTGTTTTGTCTGCTTGAAGTGTTTGAAAGCTGCCTCTCTTGTTATGTATTTGGGTGACCATTTACTTATCTCCTAGTATATGCCATGCATGAGTGACAGTAACACAGTGGTTAGCACTCTTGCCTGCAGGATCGGTGGTCATGGGTTTGAATTTGCACTGAGGCAGATTTTTAAGTGTCCAGGATAGACCCAGCCTAAAAAGGGTACCAGGAAATGTCTTTGAAAGTAAAGGTAGCAGGCATGATATTGACCTCTTCGCCCTTGGAGTGCCGATTGGTCTATGAAAATATGGGCCTAGCACCATAAGTGGTGTAATAGGGTCCTACATTTTGTTTAACAACACAGTATTTTGTACACACAATAAGTATGACGTAAACTGTACAAATATGCAAATAGCAATGAACAAAATGATTTATAGCAAATTTTGCCTTGAATAACAACTTTATCAGCAAATACCATATTTCACTTCTTAAAAGTATTTCATTTTCTGTCCTAGAGCAAATCAGAAATTAAAAATGAGATAGTTCAGAGCTTAACATTTGTGACAATTGCAAAGTTAACTCTTTTAGAAAGTTATTTTCTTGAAATTATTTATTCATTTTGCAAGATTCATTTTGTGTGACTGTCACTGTGTAAATTTGATGGGATATTGTTTTGTACATTTTGAAAATGTTTTCTCTGGTTATTTAACTGTTTTGAATGTTCACTTGTCAGTAGAAAAATGTTCAGTATGTTTACATTGGGTCCATTGCACAGGGAGAAAACTCTTTGTTTGTGGTGATGTTTCAGTGCCTGTTGCAATTGTCAGTTGATTCAGTGGTATGTTTTGTTATGTTAGTTTATCAGGTTGTATACAGCATGTGTGTTTGTGTGTTCATTGGTAGATATTTGTTTTTCTTATAAACACACAGTTGTAGAGTAAGCATACAGTTTGTGTATCTGTGTGGGTGTGTTTATTAATATACTTTTTTCTCTCATAAACATACAGTGTAGAAACAGCATAGTTTAAGCGTGTGTTTATTGGTAGAGGATTGTTTCTTTGATAAACATATAATTGTTGAGTCACAGAAGAATATAGGTTGCATGTGTGTTGTTTGTTAGATAATGTTTTTCTCTTATAAATAAAAAGTTGTAGAGACAGCGTAGTTTGTGTGTGTATATTGGTAGATGATTGTTTCTATTATAAACATGTAATCGTAGAGACACAGTAGCATATTGTTTGCATGTGTATGTTTATTGTTAGATAATTTTTTTGTCTCTTATAAACATATAGTTGTAGAGACAGCGTAGTTTCTGTGTGTGCTTATTGATAGAAGATTGTTTCTCTTATAAACATATAGTTGTAGAGACAGCGTAGTTTCTGTGTGTGTTTATTGGTAGAAAATTGTTTCTCTTATAAACATATAGTTGTAGAGTTAACTATGGCGATTGTAGCCTTTTGCAAGATGGGAAACATACTGACCAGTAAAAAGATATCAATTGAATAAGAAAAAGTGTTGAAGTGCTGCATAGAACCTGTACTTTTGTGTGGATGTGAGACGTGGACAATGAACAGGCAAGCTGAAAAAATATCTAATGGCAGTGGAAATGTGATTTCTAAGGAAAATACAAAAGAATACCATGGACAAACAGAAAAACCATTGAGTAAGTCCTACAAGAAGCAAATGAAAATAGTAAACTGTAAGAGAAATTAGATGTTGAAAGTCATCATTTTTTGGTCACATTATAAGAATATATAAAGTATAAAGAACTTGGTGACAATTGACAAGATTGAGAGGAAAAGAACAAGGGAAAGACAGAGAAGTAAATATCTGGATGGCTATGCCACATGGCATAGTTAAGACAAGAACACAGAGCTCATCCACAACTCTGGTGATCGTGTAGGATGGCAAAACACGACGGCCCACACTTGTCAGCATGGTACATGAAGAATAAATGTAGAGTTGGCATACATTTTGGTGTGTGTGTTATTGTTGTAGACTGCGTTGTGTGCAGCAGACATCACGATATATAGGTACCCAAGTCAAGAAACAATGTCCACCGATGTCAGAATGTGATAATCTAACGTGTATATGTGCTTGTATGCATATTTTACTTAAGAGTGTACATGCTTATATGTTTATCTTACATACATTTATGTGTGTTTGTGTGCTTAGCCTACATGATTGGGTATTTCTTGTGTTTATCATACATCCATATGTATGTGTTTGCATGCTCATGGTACATGCAGATGAACATTTTTGTATGTTTATTTTACATCCGCATGTGTGTTTGTATGCTTAACTTTACATTCATGTGCGTGTGCTTGCTTTATATAGAATGTATGTGCTTGTATCTTTATCTTACAACCATTTGTGTGTTTGTATGCCTACATTACATGTGGTTGTATGTGTTTGTATGCCTACATTACATGAGGTTGTGTGTGTTTGTATGCATACATTACATGAGGTTGTGCGTGTTTGTGTGTATGCCTACATTACATGAGGTAGTGTGTGTTTGTGTGTATGCCTACATTACATGAGGTTGTGTGTGTTTGTGTGTATGCCTACATTACATGAGGTTGTGTGTGTTTGTGTGTATGCCTACATTACATGAGGTAGTGTGTGTTTATGTGTATGCCTACATTACATGAGGTTGTGTGTTTGTATGCTTACATTGCATGAGGTTGTGTGTGTTTGTATGCCTACATTACATGAGGTTGTGTGTGTGTGTGTGTATGCCTACATTACATGAGGTTGTGTGTGTTTGTATACTTACGTCACATGAGGCTGTGTGTGTTTGTATGCTTCTTCTTTATTCTTATGAGGGGAGTGCGCGATGCCTAGAGGTCAGTGTGTCCGGCTGCGACAGCATACATTTCTGTCAAGTTGTCTGCCTCTAGACAAGTTGAATCAAAGTTAAAGGGCTCTATCTACCTGTGGGTATGTTTTCTTTTCTTAACATTTCTTGCCAGGGCAGTAGCCTTATGGCCTACTGTTTGCAATTTCCATCTGCCATGGGATTTTTAATCAGCACAATTTGCACATGGGACCTCTCTTTGTCCTTATCTGAGAAGGCTAGGCAACTGATCTCGCTACTTGTAAGATCAGGGGACGTGTGATATTAGATACCAATGGTTCTTGGAATAATTCCAGCCCTATGCAATGATTCAACCTGGCACCGTCTGAAGCCTAAGGCGGACACCATAAGCTCGCAGGCAAGGCTGCCCCTGTATGCTTTTCTTCCATACAGGTGATTGCTTATCCTACATCAATATATGTGTGTTTGTGAACGTACCTTACATGCAGGTGTTTATGCTTTGAATGCTTGCATTTTTATTTGTGTGTATCTGGTGACAGGGTTACGAATGGAATTTGCAATCCCGCATACCACTTTCAAAACACAGCTGTAGGCAATTTGGAAGATGACCGCCTTGTGCTGGTTTTCATACAATGGTATGAGTGCTGGTCGTTCAGAAAGCAATGGTAAACTACTGAATGTAAACCTGCCAAGGAATCACAAACAATAAAAAATAAATGCTGGGGTTGGCTGTGACATCCTGTAAATGTTAAGCAACTAAAAGAAAGAATGTGTTTGTATGTGTTATGTGTGCTTGTTTATGTTACTGATGCAGTTATATGTATCATCATCCTGCAACTGCCGTGACATTCTTTTATTAACATGAATAATTTTCATTTCTTTTGTTGATGCTTTTTTCTGACGTCCGAAAAGTTTATAAAAGTTATTTTTCACATATAATTTTGTGTCTAACATGCAATATATTTTTATTTTCTTTAAAACATGTTTAACCATCAATATTGTATTCTTTGTGAGAAAAAAGCGGCACAATAGCAGTCATTGCCAGAAACACAAATGGTGGATGTTTCACTTTCTACAAGCAATCTGGTTATGAAGTTTGCATTAAATAATTTGCTTTTTGTCATTGCACTGTTCGAGATTTGAACATATTTTTATTTTGATCAGTTTCAACATTTCATTTTGAAATTTATTTATATTTTGAATATGCATGTACGTATAGTTTTATACGAGCCATGTTTGTGTCAGGTGCTGTAAGGATGTTTTCTTATGATATTATCTAAGTCGTTAACAGTCAGCATTCACAGAGCTCCCTTTATTTACAGAGTTATTATCTGTTGATTTGTTTAGAGTAGACAATTTTAGTGTGCCATATTTCAAGAGGGCTACAGTAAGTCTTATATTTCTAGACTCGACTACATGCAAATGTTATACATCTAGATGGAGGAGGCTTTGCAGTAAGTGTTACAGTTCTAGACTAGACTACTGTAAGTGTTATATTTCTAGGTGGAGTGGACACTGCAGCGTGTGTTAAAATTCTAGGCTAGACTTTCACATGTCTTACATTTCTAGACTAGATCACTGCAAGTGTTACATTTCTAGACTAGACTACTGCAAGTGTTATATTTCTAAGCTAGACTACAGCATGTGTTAAATTTCTAGGCTAGACTTTCACATGTCTTACATTTCTAGACTAGACCACTGCAAGTGTTACATTTCTAGACTAGACTACTGCAAGTGTTATATTTCTAGACTAGACTACTGCAAGTGTTATATTTCTAGGGTAGACACCAGCATGTGTTAAATTTTTAGGCTAGACTTTCACATGTGTTACATTTCTAGACTAGACTACTACAAGTGTTATATTTCTAGATTAGACTACTGCAAGTGTTATATTTCTAGGTGGAGTGGACACTACAGCATGTGTTAAATTTCTAGGCTAGACTATCACATGTGTTACATTTATAAACTAGACTACTTCAGAGTTATATTTCTAAGCAAGACTACAGCGTGTGTTATATTTTTTACGGAGAATGGGCACTAGTGTTACATTTTTTGGCTATAATACATTAGTGTGTTATATTTCTAGGCTAAAATACAATTGTGTGGTATATGTCTAGGCTAGACTACATCAGTGTGTTATATTTCTAGGAAGAGTGTGCACTGTAGTAAGTGTTACATTTCTTAGACTAGACTACAGCATGTGTTATACTTGTAGGTGGGTCAGCGCTGAGTGACATATGTATCGGAAACTCCACAGTTAGTGTTGTATTTCTCGAAGAAGCTACATTAAGTTTATTTCTGAAGGAGTGGGGACGATGTGTCTACTCTAAGTGTTATATATGCCACCTATTTTATTTAACCCACTAATAGTGAAGATCTTTAAACAGTCAAGGAACAGCCAGGATTAAAATTCAGTGGAAGATCAATTGATATGCTGATGCAGTCATGCTAGGAGAAATTGAAAAATCTCCCCAAGAATTTTCTTTAACAACATACATCATAAAAATGGATTGAATATCAATGTAATGAAAACAAAAATGGTTTAAATTGATAATTGGCAAGAAAGATAAAAAAAACTATAGTTAAAAGGAGTAAATGGGGAAAATCTCAAACAAGTTGAAAATTTTTGTTATCTTGGTCGCACAATAACAGATCATGGCAGTTGTTATAATGACAAAATGAAATTGACACAGCATGTGTTTTTCCATCAAGAGTTAATGTGTTCAAGCAGCATAATTTAGTGCTGAAAGACTTGCGGTATACTTTGAGACTTCACATCAGATTTGTACTAAGTGACACTTACTAAACAAGCTGAACAGCGCATACATGCCTTTGAATATAAATGTTACAGATGAGTTCTAAGAATATCTTGGGTAAAGAAAAGAACAAATGCATCCATACTTCAAGAGTTGAATATTGAGAAGGGATGGCTATTAAAGACGATAAAACAAAGAAAATTGAAGTATTTTGGTCACTTGAAACGTCACGACAGTTTGGAGAGAACAATAATGGAAGGGTATATGCCTGGGAAGAGAGGAAGAGGAAGACCAAAGAGAAGATGGGTGCAGGATGTGGCGGATGATCTCCAGATGGGTGTATCAGACGCGGGGCATCTTGCTTGTGATCGAGAAGTTTTCCGGAAGGTTGTTATGGGAGCGAGGTTCTGCAAAGGACATGCTACTGAATGAATGAATGACTTGAGAATTGTACCAAAGTAGTGACTTGAGGCTTGTACTATGTGACTTTAGACTTATATCAATTGACTTTCACCAAATGTGGACCTGGAGCTTGTAACATGTGATTTTAGACTTGCAGGGATATGAGACTTTTACCAAGTGATTTCAGACCTGTACCAAGTGAGACTTGTACCAAGAGACTTGAAACTTGTACCAAGTAACTTGAGACACATATATTGATATTTGTGGAGTTGGTCTGCAGTTTGTACCAAGATGTTGGCTTGCACCAAGAGACTTGTGCTTTGATAATCTTGCTTAAGATTTGTACTAATAGATTTGATGCTTTTACTAAAAGACTTGAGGCTTACTAGGAGATTTCAAGCTTCATATGAGACTAGTGCTAAGATACCCAAAATGGTCACAGCGAGATTTGAGGCTCAGTATGTGAACAGTATTTAAAGACCTGAGGAGTATACTAGAAGACTTGAGGCTCAATGTATGACACCTGAGGATTGTACTAAGAGACTTGAGGCTCAATAAGAGACTAGTTCTAAGATACCTGAGGTGTGTTCTAGAAGACATGAGGCTCGGTAAGAGACTAGTTCTAAGAGACCTGAAGCTTGTACTAAGAGACTTGAGGTTCAGTATGAGACCAGGTCTAAGAGACCTGCGGCTTTTAATAGAAGATTTGAGGCTCAGTATGAGACCAGTTCTATGAGACCTGCGACTTGTACTAGAAGACTTGAGGCTCAGCATGAGACCAGTTCTACGAGACCCGGGGCTTTTACTAGAAGACTTCAGGCTCAGTATGAGACTAGTTCTTTGAGACCTGCGGCTTTTACTAGAAGACGTGAGGCTCAGCATGAGACCAGTTCTACAAGACCCGCGGCTTTTACTAGAAGACTTGAGGCTCAGCATGAGACCAGTTCTACGAGACCTGCGGCTCTTACTAGAAGATTTGAGGCTCAGTATGAGACCACTTCTATGAGACTTGTGGTTTTTACTAGAAGACTTGAGGCTCAGTATGAGACCAGTTCTACGAGACCCGCGGCTTTTACTAGAAGACTTGAGGCTTAGTATGAGACCACTTCTACGAGACTTGTGGCTCTTACTAGAAGATTTGAGGCTCAGTATGAGACCAGTTATATGAGACCTGCGGCTTTTACTAGAAGACGTGAGGCTCAGCATGAGACCAGTTCTACGAGACCCGCTGCTTTTACTAGAAGACTTGAGGCTTAGTATGAGACCAGTTCTACAAGACATGTGGCTCTTACTAGAAGATTTGAGGCTTAGTATGAGACCAGTTGTACGAGACCCGCGGCTTTTACTAGATGATTTGAGGCTTAGTATGAGACCACTTCTGCGAGACTTGTGGCTTTTACTAGAAGACTTGAGGATTAGTATGAGACCACTTCTACGAGACTTGTGGCTTTTACTAGAAGACTTGAGGATTAGTATGAGACCACTTCTGTGAGACCTGTGGCTTTTACTAGAAGACTTGAGGCTCAGTATGAGACCATTTCTACGAGACCTCAGACTTGTTCAAGCTAACTCAGGGCTCAGTATGAGACTAATGCTAAGAGAGCTTAGACTTAGGGATTGACTTGATATGTACGCTAAGGGGTAGAAGACTAATTATGCATTCAGATACTTTTCTTTAACTGCTCAACTAAGGTTTGACTCAGAATTGAGTCCTTGATCTATCATTTGTTACCTGAGATTTTAAATGTAGTCTAATATTTGAGGACGAGATTTAAGACAAGTAATTGGTCTATCAATTGTTACCAGAGCATTTAAATATAGTCTAATACTTGAAATAAAGATTTTAAACTAGTAATTGATCTAATGTTTATGCCTGAAAACTTGTTTAATATTTGTGTTAGGAGGCTTGATCTACTCGCAGTATTTGTACTGGGAGACTTTAAGACTGGCCTTATACTTGTACTAGGAGATTTGGCCTAATACTTTGCTAGGAGATAACCTGATATTTAAACTAGAGACAGTATCTAATATTTGGACTAGGAGACTTGATCTAATTCTTGATCTAGTACTTTATCTAGGAGACTTGATGTAATATTTTTATTGGACTCATGATCTAGGAAACTAGATTTCAGAGACTTGATCTAAGGAATTTAATCAAGGAGACTTGATCTAAATTTTGTACTAGAAGACTTTAAGACTGATCTTATAAGAACAAATCTAACATTTATACTAGGAGACAATATCTGATATTTGTACTAGGAGACAATATCTGATATTTGTACTAGGAGACGTATGTTTACTGTCAGATTTGATCTAATTCTTGATCTAGGAGACTTGATCAAGACGACTTGAGACTGTCACAACGCGAGGCCTGTCCCAAGAAGCAGATATATTGCTAAGAAAAACTCACAGACATCTCTTGAAACGAACATTATGATTTAGCAGACTTGTGAGAAATTGAAGCTTCAAATATATCACCATGTGTATAAGTGTATGGATATTCACAGCTAGCACGGTCTATGTGGTGTTGCTGAGAGATGCTTGATGCTTTAGTTTCCACACGTTTATTATGTGTTGTATTGATTTTATTGTTGAAAGCTTTTGCTGAATTGTTTGTGGGAATGATATTGCAATAGTTGAGCTGTGCAGTGTGTTTATTTATCAAGTTTTATTCTGTTTTATTATTATTTTTTTTGTTTTTGTTTTAAAAGAACTCTAAACTTTGCAAATAACTGTAATTGTGTTTTGTTTGACAGTTTCTTTTACCTGGAAATGGCTGGGGGTGGGGATATTGTTGAAGTCTTGTTTGTGTTTTGGCACAGTCTCTCTCTCTCTCTCTCTCTTTCTTTCTCTCTCACGCATGGGTGCACACACATTGATTTTAAAAAAAAAGTATATATGTGTGTTTGCAATTGGGCATGCTTGGGCTCACCCAGAGAAACAGCAGCAGAAGGTAAACTTTATGGACCACTGAATGAACCAGAAAAAGACAGTGAAGTTTATACAAGAGACAACACTGCAGATATAGACAATAAAAGCCAAGTGAATGAAAGAAGTAGAAAACTATCAGGCTTCTCTGACATCTGATCTACCTCTGAGAGACTAGAAGATAAGCCAGTAAAGACCTTTCTATACATCTTGTGTTGTATATGGCACGTGGTGTTAGCCACAGCAATCAGCTCTCACTGGATGGGTGATGGAGTCAGTATCACATCGCACACCTTTGCTTTCTAGAACACTGTCTGGTATATCATGTTAATGTGGGTCAATACTGTCTGGTATATCATGTTAATGTGGGTCAATACTGTCTGGTATATCATGTTAATGTGGGTCAACACTATCTGGTATACCATGTTAATGTGGGTCAATACTGTCTGGTATACCATGTTAATGTGGGTCAATACTGTCTGGTATATCATGTTAATGTGAGTCAACACTATCTGGTATACCATGTTAATGTGGGTCAATACTATCTGGTATACCATGTTAATGTGGGTCAATACTATCTGGTATACCATGTTAATGTGGGTCAATACTATCTGATATACCATGTTAATGTGAGTCAATACTGTCTGGTATACCATGTTAATGTGGGTCAATACTATCTGGTATACCATTTTAATGTGGGTCAACACTGTCAGGTATACCATGTTAATGTGGGTCAACACTGTCAGGTATACCATGTTAATGTGGGTCAATACTGTCTGGTATATCATGTTAATGTGGGTCAATACTGTCTGGTATACCATGTTAATGTGGGTCAATACTGTCTGGTATACCATGTTAATGTGGGTCAACACTGTCTGGTATACCATGTTAATGTGGGTCAATACTATCTGGTATACCATGTTAATGTGGGTCAACACTATCTGGTATACCATGTTAATGTGGGTCAGTACTGTCCGGTATACCATGTTAATGTGGGTCAACACTGTCTGGTATATCATGTTAATGTGGGTCAACACTGTCTGGTATATCATGTTAATGTAGGTCAATACTGTCTGGTATACCATGTTAATGTGGGTCAATACTATCTGGTATACCATTTTAATGTGGGTCAACACTGTCAGGTATACCATGTTAATGTGGGTCAACACTGTCTGGTATACCATGTTAATGTGGGTCAATACTGTCTGGTATACCATGTTAATGTGGGTCAACACTGTCTGGTATACCATGTTAATGTGGGTCAATACTGTCTGGTATACCATGTTAATGTGGGTCAACACTGTCTGGTATACCATGTTAATGTGGGTCAACACTGTCTGGTATACCATGTTAATGTGGGTCAACACTGTCTGGTATATCATGTTAATGTGGGTCAGTACTGTCTGGTATACCATGTTAATGTGGGTCAACACTGTCTGGTATACCATGTTAATGTGGGTCAACACTGTCTGGTATATCATGTTAATGTGGGTCAGTACTGTCTGGTATACCATGTTAATGTGGGTCAACACTGTCTGGTATACCATGTTAATGTGGGTCAACACTGTCTGGTATACCATGTTAATGTGGGTCAATACTACTTCTGCCTTCTATGCCCCCCAATGGAACGAATGGAACACAGATCCTCAAGCAACTCACACCAAGCCTTCCTATCTTTTGTTGTCTACTGTAGCTGCCTCCATGTCCTCCTCATATTGTTCATCTGCCTCTAATTCTCTTCTCTGTGTATTTTTAGGTCTCCCTCTGTTTCTTGTGCCCTGTGTGTTCCAGAAAAAGGTTTCTAGTTTCATTGTTATCTTTTCTGAAAGTGTGTCCTATCATGCACCACTGTCTATTCAATCTCATCTCATCTCATCCCATCATGTTCCTCTTGTACCTTGCGGTGTCGAGGTGAAGTATAAACAGCGGGAGTGTGCCCGCTTATGGGCTTCATGTATCGATATTCCCATGGACTCTGTTATTCCTTGCGTCCATTGTTTATGTGGTCAGCCTCTTCCTCTGCTTTCCCCTGGTCTGTACATCATTGCTTGTTGTGGTATACTGTTAGCTGGTAACCTACTTGCATGGCCAAACCATTTGACTTGCTGCTTTCTAATAAAATCTAGTGCTGCTATAACCCCCACTTTAGTCCTGATTTTTTTCATTTCTGATCTTATCTCTTCTTGATACATTGAGTATTCTTCTCAGGAATCTCATTTCTGTTGTTGTGATTTTTCTTTTCTCTTTTTCTTTCATTGTCCAGGTTTGGCATTGGTAACATAGAGTTGGTAGGAAGACTGTGTTGTAAAGTGCTTTCTTAGTAGTTATTGATATATGTTTGTTCTTTAGTATTGGTGCCATTTGTCCATTGAGTTGGTTTGCCTTATTGCACCTATTTTCGATCTTGTGTTCTGATTTGCCATTTGATGATGATATACTTCCTAGGTACTTGAAACTTTACTTATTTCAAGGGATGTTTGTTTAGGTGAATCGTTGTTGCTTTTTCTTCTTTAATTATAGTCAATACCTCTGTTTTACATGTGCTAATTTTCATGTTATGTTCCCTACACAGTCGCAGACCTGCACACAGGCGGCTCAGGCCATATGGTCATCTTCTACTGACCGGAGTAGCAGTGGGATTCGGCAGCCCCCTGAGCGACTGAGCAGCCCTCTATAGGAACACACTGCTCACCTCCATAGCATGAGGAAGGGGCTAGAAAAGGTGCCCTAAACATTGTCTGCTCCATCACTACCTAACCAGCTAGCCGCAGTTGGTGGGTACCCTAACTGCGGTCGACATACAAACAAAGATAAAACAAGTAAAGCTAAAAGATGAAACCATATTCCCTTAACAATTAGAACTTGGAATGTACGCACCCTACTTGACAGAGACGGCGCGTCGGGTCCAGAGAGACGAACAGCACTGATTGGGAGAGAGCTGGGCAGGTACAACATCAACATTGCAGCCTTGAGCGAGACACGACTTGCAGAAGAAGGCCAAATCTTGAAATAGGTGCCGGCTACACATTCTTCTGGAGTGGGAGGAAAGACACCAATCCGGTGTGGGATTTGCCATTAAGTCGGCCCTGGTCGGCAAATTAGCTGGATTTCCAAAGGCTATAAACGACAGGCTCATGACCATTAAGTTTCCCCTGCTGAATGGAAGGAAGCATGCAACCATTGTGAGTGTCTACGCACCAACTATGACCAGCGAAGATGTCAAGAACAAGTTCTATGAGGACCTGCACAATGTATTAACATCTGTTCCCAAAAGAGACAAACTTATACTCCTTGGGGATTTCAATGCCAGAGTAGGCACGGACACCAACTCTTGGAGTGGCATTACTGGAAAGCATGGAGTCGGAAATTGTAACAGCAATGGACTCCTCCTCCTTCAGACATGTGCCGAACACGATCTCCTGATTACCAACACAATTTTCCGTCTCCCCAAGAGAAATAGGACATCGTGGATGCACCCTTGCTCGAAACACTGGCACCTCATTGACTATGTCATCGTCAGGAGAAGTCAGGTGCGAATGTTGGACAGACCATCCTCTCATTGTCTCGAAAATAAACATTCACATCAGGCCACCACGGCGTCCTCACGGGGTAAAAATGCAAAAAAACAACTAAATGTCACCCACCTAAACAGCAAGAAAATGCAGCAGTCGTTTGAAAATATGCTGGAAGACCACCTCAAGCCCAATTCTGCTGCTAAACAGGATACAGAAACAGAGTGGAGAGCCCTAAAGGACATAATTTACAACACTGCTATGGAAATCCTGGGTCCAGCCACCCTGCAGCATAAAGATTGGTTTGATGAAAATTCTGAAGACATCAACCAATTGCTGGCCAAGAAACATCTTCTCCTCAAGGCACATTTGAATAACCCGAAGTCAACATAAAAAAAAGATGCCTTCAAGAACATTCAGAGAGTAGTGCAGCAGAAACTTCGGCACATGCGGGACTCCTGGCTGAGCAGCAAAGCTGATGAAATTCAAGGCTTTGCTGACAGACATGATATGAAAAACTTCTACGACTCACTGAAAGTGGTCTATGGTCCTACATCACCAGGCATAGCTCCCCTCCTCAGTGCAGATGGGGGAACATTGGTCACCGATAAGAAAGAAATCCTTCAACGCTGGGCAGAGCATTTCAGCAACATCTTAAATGCAACTTCCTTCTTCGATGATGAAACCATCAACTGCCTTCCTCAAGTTCCCACCAATGAGACACTTGATGACCTGCCAACCATAGTGGAAGTAAACAAAGCCATCCAGCAACTCTCCAGCGGCAAGGCACCTGGTCCTGACTCCATCCCAGCAGAGATATACAAGGCAGGTGGGCCGGTCCTAACAGAGCAGCTTCACCAAGTCTTTACAAACATATGGGTGAACGAGACCATGCCACAAGATTTCAAGGACGCGTCAATAGTCCACCTTTACAAACGTAAAGGAAACCGCCAATCCTGTGACAACCACCGAGGCATCTCCTTGCTTTCAATTGCAGGGAAGATACTCGCCAGAATTCTTCTCAATCGCCTCACGGCCCATCTCGATCAAGGTCTTCTTCCTGAGAGTCAATGTGGCTTCAGAAAAGAACGTGGAACTGTTGACATGATTTTCGCTGCAAGGCAGCTGCAAGAGAAATGTCAGGAACAGAACTGCGAAATGTTCTCCACTTTCATTGACCTTACCAAGGCTTTTGATACAGTCAGCAGAGAAGGACTGTGGAAGATCATGGCAAAATATGGCTGTCCATGAAAGTTTGTCCAAATAGTGCGGCTATTTCATGATGGCATGAAGGCAAGAGTACAGGAAAATGGTGAACTGTCTGAACCCTTTCCTGTCACCAATGGAGTGAAGCAAGGATGTGTCCTGGCACCAACACTGTTCAGCCTCATGTTTTCAGCCATGTTGATGAATGCCTTCGAGAACGACGACATTGGAATAGACATCAACTACCGTATGGATGGAAAGTTATTCAATCTCAGAAGGCTGAAAGCTAAAACCAAAATTAACAGCGACACCGTCAGAGAGCTCCTGTTTGCTGATGATTGCGCTCTATACGCCAACTCAGAGGCGGACATGCAACATAATGTTACAGCTTTCTCACATGCCTGTGCCAACTTTGGGCTCAATATCAACTTGGAGAAGACTGTAGTTATGTACCAGCCAGCTCCAGGGAATAATCACACTGTGCCGAATATCAAAGTGAATGGTCATAGACTAAGTGTTGTGGACAAATTCACCTATCTTGGCAGCACTGTGTCACAAGCTGCCACAATTGATGACGAAGTGAATGCAAGAATCTCCAAGGCCAGTGTGGCCTTTGGCAGACTGTACAAGAATGTATGGGACAGAACTGGAATAAGCCTGCAAACAAAGCTAAAAGTCTACAAAGCAGTTGTATTATCCACACTGCTATATGCTTGTGAAACCTGGACTGTTTATCAGCGACACGCTAGGAAATTAAACCACTTCCACACAGTCTGCCTAAGGAAGCTACTGAAGATTAAATGGCAAGACAAGATCCCAGACACTGAAGTCCTAGAAAGAGCGTCCATGCCCAGTATCCACACTCTACTGATGAAGAATCAGATTCGCTGGGCTGGTCACTTGACTTGCATGCCAGATCACAGGCTCCCTAAACAAATATTTTACTGCGAACTGCGCTGTGGTAAACGCTCCCAAGGTGGCCAGAGGAAACGCTTTAAAGACACTCTGAAAATCTCTCTGAATGCTTTTGGAATTCATCATGACACCTGGGAGACTGCAGCCAGAGACCGAAATTCGTGGCATGCATCATTACACAAGGGTGCAGTCATGTGTGAGGCAACCAGGACTGCAAGAGCTGTAAAGAAAAGGCAGGACAGAAAAACCACTGCAGGAAATCCTCCAGAAACGTCAAGCAGTTTTTGTCCACATTGTTAAAGAACATTTCGAGCCAAAATAGGCCTTATCAGCCATCTTAGAACCCACGGCTCCATACTTTCAACCCCACTGGATGAAATGAATGGTCATCATCATTCTTGATGGACAAACAACAGTTCTTCGGTGGCATCTGTGTCGGTTTCTTGAATTCCTGTGACATCTGATGGGATGTTGAGAAGTAGTTCGAAGTACTGTTTCCATCTTATTAGGATTTGCTTTTGTTCACTTATTGGTTCTCCATTTTCGCTGGTAATTATTTCATTTGGGTCAAAGGGTTCTCCTCTGGTTCTCATTGCACTTATCTTTTTATAGAAGTTTCTAGTTACCTCCTTTTAGTTTTTATTCAGTTTCTCCATACTCCTCCCAGTCTTTTTGTTTTTCTCTCTTTACTATTCTATTCACATGTCTTCTCGCTATTATATATTCAATGTAATCGCATTCCTGTTTGCTCTTCGACCACTTTTTATATTTTTCCTTTTTGTCTTTTACAGCTTTCTTTACTTCTGCATTCCACCAACTTGTTTTCTTTATCCGTGTTTTGCGTTTTTTCGTGGTTCCACATGTTATGTTTGCAGTATTTAAAATGCTTGATTTGAACATCTCCCATTCTTCTTCCACTGTCTTTCTTTCTATAGGTAATTTTACAAAGATT
Source organism: Cepaea nemoralis (assembly GCA_014155875.1). Classification (NCBI taxonomy): domain Eukaryota; kingdom Metazoa; phylum Mollusca; class Gastropoda; order Stylommatophora; family Helicidae; genus Cepaea; species Cepaea nemoralis. The sequence continues at coordinate 48,535 of JACEFZ010022715.1, forward strand.
TCAGTTAGCTCTTTTTCATAATTTTCCCTCACTACCTCGTCTTTGAGATTTTTTAAGTTTACTGATTATGGCATGTATTTTCCTGGTCTTTGCTTCCTTCTACTGATGGTTCTTATTGTGGCAACGACTGCTTTGTGGTCTGTGTTTATACCTAAGTTGGGCACTGCCCTTGCATCTGATATATTTCTCTTTCTGTTATTTCTTGTTAATATAAAATCAATTTGGCTTTTAGTATCTAGATCGTTCCATTTATATCAGGTGTATATTTGTGAGTCTTAGTGTTTATAGGTTATGGTTATGGGTGTTGGTGGGATGTGTGGATGGATGTGTGGGGGTGAAAGTAGGTGTGTTGGAATTGGTGTGGGGGATGTGTGTATGGGTGGAGGATATGTGTATGGGACGGATGCAGGGGATGTGTGTTTATGTGGATGGAGATGTGTGGATGGTTTGAGGAAGTATGTGTGGGAGGCGGGGTTGTGTTGGTAGGGGATTGTGTTGGGTGGATTTGGGATGGAAGGGCGGGTGGGGAGAAGTGTATGGTGTGTGGGTTTGAGATATGTGTGCGGTGTGTTGGTGGGGGATGTGTGAATGATGTGTGGGTGGAGGGTATGTTTGTGGTGGTATGGGTGGAGGATAGTGTGTGGTGTGGGGGATGTGTGTGATGGGTGCGGGGAATGTGCGTATGGGTGGGGTATATGTGTGGGTGAGCAGGGGATTGTGGTGGTTGGGGGAAGTATGTGGGGGAGTGTGGGTGGGAGATGTGTGTGTGTGGGTGGGAGTGTGTGAGTGGCTTAGGGATGTGTAGGTGGGTGAGGGAGTTGTATGTGTCGGGGTGGGATGTGTGAGTGGGTGGAGGATGTGTGTGGGGGTAGGGGTATTGTGATCGAGAGATGTTTTGTTGGGAGTGGGTGGGTGGGGGTGTGTGGGTGCGTAGTGGAGGATGTATGCGTGAGTGAGTGTGTGTTGGTGGACGGGTAGGGAATGCGTGTGTGGGTGGTGAGAGGTGTGTGGTGTGTTGGTTGGTGATATTGTGTGGGTGAGGTGTGTGTGGGTGGGGGATTTTTGTGGTGTGTGAGTAGGGGTATGTGGGGTGGATGGGTAAGGGTATCTGTGTGGGTGTGGGTGGGAATATTGTGTGGTATCTGGGTGGGGGATATGTGTGTGGTGTGTAAGTGGGGATGTGTTGGTGAGGGATATGTGTGTGTGTGGTGCGTGGGTTGGGAATAGTGCGTGGTAGGAGGTGTATGTGATGTGCGGGTGGGGTATTGTGTGGTGGGGGATTAGGTTAAGGCATGTGTGGGTGGGTGGAAGTTGTATGTGTGTGTGGTGGGGTGTGTGTGAGTGGATTGGGGAGGTATGGGTGGTTAGGGAGATGTGTGTGTGTGTGTGGGGGGGAGGGGAGGGACATGTCAGTTGGTGGGGATGTGTATGTATGGTTTGGGGATGTGTGAGTGGATGTGCGATGTGTGGGTTGGTGGGGGATTGTGTGTGTTGGTGGGGAATATGTTGTCGATGGAGATATGGCTGGGGGATGGGTGGTTTGAGGTGTGGGTGGGGAGAGGATGTGTGGGGTAGGATGTGGATGGGCGTGGGATGTGTGGGTTGGTGGGGGAATGTTTGTGGGTGGCGAGTGTGTTTTGGTTGGGGGATCAGGTGAGGGCAGTGTGTGTGGTGGGGGATGTGCGGGAGGGGGATGGGTCGGTTGGTGGGGTATGTATGTGTCCCTTGGTGTTCGTGTGTGTCGGTAGGTGGGGGTGTGTATGTGTCCCTTGGTGCCGTGTGTGTGGGTAGGTGGGGGTGTTGTGTGGGTGGGGTGATGTATGGATAGGTGGGAGATGGGCTTCATAACATGGTAATTAGCCTTGTTTATGTTTACAACATTCATTTCACAATGTTTATTTTTCTTCCTATGTAAATGTATAATGCTCTTGATGAACGAAAGACGAGTGATAGGAAGGGCCGAATGTAAGACGGGCCTGCGCGCCCAATTTGTGACCCTAATAAAGTTGATTTGATTTGATTTGATTTGATTTAGAATGTATTTGTTATTTAGAGGTCATGTTGGCTGCATAGCTCTATCAGTCTACTTCCGTTATCATTTCTTTCATTATGTTGGTCTCCAAATGCTCCAAGATGTTTTTCTATGCCCACTCTGTTGTGTCCTAGTCTTGCATTGAAGTCTCCCATAACTATGATGTTGTCCTGTTTATCTATTTTATTTAGCACGTCATGGATGTCTTCGTAGAAGTCCTCGCATTCTTGCTCATTATTGTTTGTATTACAGTGCGTATATTTGTACATATGTTGTAATTGTTTATTCTTTTATTCTCACTGTTATGATTCTTTCTGATATATATTTTATTTCTAGTATTCCTCTTGCTAGCCTTGGTTCAATAACTATTCCCACACCGTGTTTTGCCCTTTCTTGCTGTTCCACTCCAGAGTAGACAAACGTGTAACTGTGGTGAATCTCCTTGCACCCTTCCCCCTTTATTCTGGTGTCCGCTGTTCCCATCAGTCCAATTTTTCTCTTTCATTGATTCTATAAGTTCTTCATCTTTACTATTAAAGACGTTCATTGTGCCTATTTTTTGAATTGCTGATCTATCTCGTAGTCCATTAGCATTGCCGGGTCTATATCTATTTGGGTAAGTCCGTTTATACTTCTTTAGTTTTTCTACGAGCAGTATGAAGATCTCCTGCCGGCTTGCTAGGCCAGTCGCAGGTTTAGGACAAAAATCTGTCTATAGGGAGTCCATCCCCTATGGCGAGCCATATCCCCGTAAGCTCATTTAGTCTATTCAATTTCTGGTGGTAATTACAGTTGTCTTCAAATCCAATATCGGAGGTTAGCATGGCCAAATGGATAAGAACATGCGTTCTTAAACATCTGGTGTGCTGATGCCGAGGTAAGGTGTTCAACCCTTAGACCGGATAGCTGGGCTAAAATGTTGACTTCTTATCCTTGACTTGAGGACGTAAATTACAAATATCTCTGAAGTCAGAGTGGAGTCACCTCATGGCGAAGAACACTGGCAATAGGGAAAGCTGATCCACACTAAAAATTCAGCCCAGTGCTACTAGAAGTAGTGTATATGGACTACGCTTGAGTCTAAAGAGTGCGAGGGAGAAAAAAAATCACGTATTGGGATGCCATGGCTGAGAGGTTACGGGTCCGCATGCAGGGTCAGAAGATACTGGGTTCAGTCCCAGCATTGGACCAGGGATCTTTTCAAAAACCATTATCTAATGATAAATATCTCCCTGATCATGGGTAGTGAGAGCAGATAGCTAGCCTTTTTGAATAAGGACGAAAAAATATCGCTGGTGCCACACAGTTCGTGTTTTCTGCTACGCTTCCGCCTGCGTGAGTCACAGTTTGTGCTTTCTGCTACGCTTCTGGCTGGCTGAGCCACACAGTTCTTGTTTTCTGTTACACCTCTGGCTGGCTGAGCCACAGTTCGTGCTGTCTGCTATGCTTCCGGCTGACTGAGCCACACAGTTTGTGCTGTCTGCTACACTTCCAGCTGATTGAGTCACACAGTTCGTGCTGTCTGCTACACTTCCAGCTGATTGAGTCACACAGTTTGTGCTGTCTGCTACACTTCCAGCTGATTGAGCCACACAGTTTGTGCTGTCTGCTACACTTCCAGCTGATTGAGTCACACAGTTTGTGCTGTCTGCTACACTTCCGGCTGATTGAGCCACACAGTTCGTGCTGTCTGCTACACTTCCAGCTGATTGAGTCACACAGTTCGTGCTGTCTGCTACACTTCCAGCTGATTGAGCCACACAGTATGTGCTGTCTGCTACACTTCCGGCTGACTGAGCCACACAGTTCGTGCTGTCTGCTACACTTCCAGCTGATTGAGTCACACAGTTTGTGCTGTCTGCTACACTTCCAGCTGATTGAGTCACACAGTTTGTGCTGTCTGCTACACTTCCGGCTGATTGAGCCACACAGTTCGTGCTGTCTGCTACACTTCCAGCTGACTGAGCCACACAGTTCGTGCTGTCTGCTACACTTCCGGCTGACTGAGCCACACAGTTCATGCTGTCTGCTACACTTCCAGCTGATTGAGTCACACAGTTTGTGCTGTCTGCTACACTTCCGGCTGACTGAGCCACACAGTTCGTGCTGTCTGCTACACTTCCAGCTGATTGAGTCACACAGTTCGTGCTGTCTGCTACACTTCCAGCTGATTGAGTCACACAGTTTGTGCTGTCTGCTACACTTCCAGCTGATTGAGCCACACAGTTTGTGCTGTCTGCTACACTTCCAGCTGATTGAGTCACACAGTTCGTGCTGTCTGCTACACTTCCAGCTGATTGAGTCACACAGTTTGTGCTGTCTGCTACACTTCCGGCTGATTGAGCCACACAGTTCGTGCTGTCTGCTACACTTCCAGCTGACTGAGCCACACAGTTCGTGCTGTCTGCTACACTTCCAGCTGACTGAGCCACACAGTTCGTGCTGTCTGCTACACTTCCAGCTGACTGAGCCACACAGTTCGTGCTGTCTGCTACACTTCCAGCTGACTGAGCCACACAGTTCGTGCTGTCTGCTACACTTCCAGCTGACTGAGCCACACAGTTCGTGCTGTCTGCTACACTTCCAGCTGATTGAGTCACACAGTTCGTGCTGTCTGCTACACTTCCAGCTGATTGAGCCACACAGTTTGTGCTGTCTGCTACACTTCCAGCTGATTGAGTCACACAGTTTGTGCTGTCTGCTACACTTCCTGCTGACTGAGCCACACAGTTCGTGCTGTCTGCTACACTTCTGGCTGGTTGAGCCACATAGTTCACGCTGTCTGCTACACTTCCTGTAGGCCATCCAAATCCGATGCAATGAAGTCGATCTCCTTGCCTTTTAAAGCCTTTAAACCACACAAAGTTTTCTCATAGACTAAAACAAAAACACCCACACCTGGTTTCCAAAACAGTCTCGTTATAAATAATTTAATTTATCAAAGATAACCCATGTCACAAGATGAATGCTAACAGGAAACATAAGTATCAAAATCTGATTAAAGGGCTACAGTAAAAACATAATGCACTTTACAGACACAAATAAAATATTGCACCAAACATTCCATTACCAATACATTCTTCACAAACTGCAGGACATTTACAGTGTAAAATACAAAGTACAGCTGGTTAGCATGGTAACAATAATTATAACAAGAAGATATTTAGGACTGAATACCTAAATCTGAAGAGACATGGATTTTTCATTTTTCAATATTGTTAACCCTGAGTTCCCCATTTCTCCGGCTGAGCAGGTTTTTCTTAATACAAGTGGCAGTCTGTGTGGCGAAGTGGTTATACCATCTGCCTTGCACTCTGCAGGTTACTGGGTTCGATTCCGGTTGACATTGTTCAGTTCACAAGTGCAATTTTCTCAGACTCCTGGGGGTGGTCGCTGGAACTACGGAGTTTATACTCTGTGTCGCTTTCAGCAGGACGTCCTGTGGAAAGAGATCAAGCCATATGGGATAAAACCCAACGCAATGAAGTCGACCCTCTTGTCTTTAAATTCCACTAAACCCTTTTCTTATTACTAAATTCACACTATGTGGAAATAGGGGTTATATGTCTTAAAATATAATGACCAATCACCGCTTTTCTTTAAATGAAATAACGATGGACTGTAAAACAAGACGTCCATGTCCTATAGTCATAATGAAGTGTGGGCACTGAGAATGATGCCAGTGAATATACACCTGTTTAACTGTCCAGCATTGATTGGAGCCAGATGACAAGAACACTTTATATGGAACAACACAACAGCTGGTGAACTCTGGCACTGGTTGTCCCATAGTGCACACAGGTGTGGAACTCATCAGTTATCTGACTACAAATATTCAAACATGAATTTTAACATCTTTCCAATTTTCATACTAATCTGCAACCGTGTAGTTGAGTGTGCATGCCCCAGTGTGAACTCTAGTGGGGTGTGCATGTCCCATTGTGAAGTCTAGTGGGGTGTGCATGTCCCATTGTGAAGTCTAGTGGGGTGTGCATGTCCCAGTGTAAAGTCTAGTGAGGTATGCATGTCCCAGTGTGAAGTCTAATCTAGTGGGGTGTGCATGTCCCAGTGTGAAGTCTAGTGGGGTGTGCATGTCCCAGTGTGAAGTCTAGTGGGGTGTGCATGTCCCAGTGTGAAGTCTAATCTAGTGGGGTATGAATGTCCCAGTGTGAAGTCTAATCTAGTGGGGTATGAATGTCCCAGTGTGAAGTCTAATCTAGTGGGGTATGAATGTCCCAGTGTGAAGTCTAATCTAGTGGGGTATGAATGTCCCAGTGTGAAGTCTAATCTAGTGGGGTATGAATGTCCCAGTGTAAAGTCTAGCGGGGTGTGCATGTCCCAGTGTAAAGTCTAGCGGGGTGTGCATGTCCCAATGTGAAGTCTAGTGGGGTGTACATGTCTCAGTGAAGTCTAGTGGGGTGTGAATGTCCCAGTGAAGTCTACTCTAGTGGGGTGTGAATGTCCCAGTGAAGTCTAGTCTAGTGGGGTGTGCATGTCTCATTTAAGTATAGTGGGGTGTGCATGTCCCAGTGAAGTCTAGTCTAGTGGGGTGTGCATGTCCCAATGAAGTCTAGTCTAGTGGGGTGTGCATGTCTCAATGAAGTCTAGTTTAGTGGGGTGTGCATGTCTCAATGAAGTCTAGTCTAGTGGGGTGTGCATGTCTCAATGAAGTCTAGTTTAGTGGGGTGTGCATGTCTCAATGAAGTCTAGTCTAGTGGGGTGTGCATGTCTCAATGAAGTCTAGTTTAGTGGGGTGTGCATGTCTCAATGAAGTCTAGTCTAGTGGGGTGTGCATGTCCCAGTGAAGTCTAGTCTAGTGGGGTGTGCATGTCTCATTTAAGTATAGTGGGGTGTGCATGTCTCAATGAAGTCTAGTCTAGTGGGGTGTGCATGTCTCATTTAAGTATAGTGGGGTGTGCATGTCTCAATGAAGTCTAGTCTAGTGGGGTGTGCATGTCTCATTTAAGTATAGTGGGGTGTGCATGTCTCAATGAAGTCTAGTCTAGTGGGGTGTGCATGTCCCAGTGAAGTTTAGTTGGGTGTGCATGTCCCAGTGAAGTCTAGTTGGGTGTGCATGTCCCAGTGAAGTCTAGTTGGGTGTGCATGTCCCAGTGAAGTCTAGTTGGGTGTGCATGTCCCAGTGAAGTCTAGTGGGGTGTGCATGTCCCAGTGAAGTCTAGTTTAGTGGGGTGTGCATGTCCCAGTGAAGTCTAGTTGGGTGTGCATGTCCCAGTGAAGTCTAGTGGGGTGTGCATGTCCCAGTGAAGTCTAGTGGGGTGTGCATGTCCCAGTGAAGTCTAGTGGGGTGTGCATGTCTCAATGAAGTCTAGTCTAGTGGGGTGTGCATGTCCCAGTGAAGTCTAGTTGGGTGTGCATGTCCCAGTGAAGTCTAGTGGGGTGTGCATGTCCCAGTGAAGTCTAGTGGGGTGTGCATGTCCCAGTGAAGTCTAGTCTAGTGGGGTGTGCATGTCCCAGTGAAGTCTAGTCTAGTGGGGTGTGCATGTCCCAGTGAAGTCTAGTTTAGTGGGGTGTGCATGTCCCAGTGAAGTCTAGTGGGGTGTGCATGTCCCAGTGAAGTCTAGTGGGGTGTGCATGTCCCAGTGAAGTCTAGTCTAGTGGGGTGTGCATGTCTCAATGAAGTCTAGTCTAGTGGGGTGTGCATGTCCCAGTGAAGTCTAGTTGGGTGTGCATGTCCCAGTGAAGTCTAGTGGGGTGTGCATGTCCCAGTGAAGTCTAGTCTAGTGGGGTGTGCATGTCCCAGTGAAGTCTAGTCTAGTGGGGTGTGCATGTCCCAGTGAAGTCTAGTCTAGTGGGGTGTGCATGTCCCAGTGAAGTCTAGTTTAGTGGGGTGTGCATGTCCCAGTGAAGTCTAGTGGGGTGTGCATGTCCCAGTGAAGTCTAGTGGGGTGTGCATGTCCCAGTGAAGTCTAGTCTAGTTGGGTGTGCATGTCCCAGTGAAGTCTAGTCTAGTTGGGTGTGCATGTCCCAGTGAAGTCTAGTCTAGTGGGGTGTGCATGTCCCAGTGAAGTCTAGTTGGGTGTGCATGTCCCAGTGAAGTCTAGTTGGGTGTGCATGTCCCAGTGAAGTCTAGTGGGGTGTGCATGTCCCAGTGAAGTCTAGTGGGGTGTGCATGTCCCAGTGAAGTCTAGTGGGGTGTGCATGTCCCAGTGAAGTCTAGTCTAGTGGGGTGTGCATGTCCCAGTGAAGTCTAGTCTAGTGGGGTGTGCATGTCCCAGTGAAGTCTAGTTTAGTGGGGTGTGCATGTCCCAGTGAAGTCTAGTGGGGTGTGCATGTCCCAGTGAAGTCTAGTGGGGTGTGCATGTCCCAGTGAAGTCTAGTGGGGTGTGCATGTCCCAGTGAAGTCTAGTCTAGTGGGGTGTGCATGTCCCAGTGAAGTCTAGTCTAGTTGGGTGTGCATGTCCCAGTGAAGTCTAGTCTAGTGGGGTGTGCATGTCCCAGTGAAGTCTAGTTGGGTGTGCATGTCCCAGTGAAGTCTAGTCTAGTGGGGTGTGCATGTCCCAGTGAAGTCTAGTGGGGTGTGCATGTCCCAGTGAAGTCTAGTGGGGTGTGCATGTCCCAGTGAAGCTTAGTGAGGTATGTATGCCGCAGTGAAGTCCAACATCCCTAGCAGGGTCTTCAAAATTGGACAGATTAAGGTATAGAACCAAGCAGACAGTAGGGCGCTGGCCTGCTGCTTTGTAGGTAAACTGTGGACAGCCAAAGGCCAGGGATGACAAACCTGAAAGAAATGCCTGGTAAACTCAGATATATTGGCCTACCTAACTTCTTCTTCTATCTTTCACTTGAAATAAATTTTCTATATCTGCAATGTTATCTCTTACATAAACTTCTGTGCCTTGTCTCAGTGATCTGTACAGTTTCGCTTCAGGCACCTGATAAAACAATGGAATGTAACCTGCTTCACGATGTCAACAATTAAAACAAATAATAGGGAAACGAATACATTTCACTCTGATGAAATAACTTGAAAACATTTTACAAATCTTTGGGGAAAAAGATCATACACACAAATGCAATACCAGGTAACCCCAACATGTAGAAATATGCACATAAAATGACATTAAATGGTTCCAATTAATTCAAAAATATAAAACAGCACAATTAAGTAAAGAACCACCTAGTGAGCACAATATGACCAACACAGAATGTATCATACAAAATAAAAGGAACTTGTGTGTGTGTGTCTGTGTTGTTGTTGCTGTTGTTGTTGAGCAATTAGGAACGTAAAGGATTAATTATCACAGAAACACTCATTTGAAGAAATGTAATTATCACAGAAATATTATGAGGAAAAAAAAATTATTTCACACACATGAATCACCAGAATGCTGAAAATTTACTCTTTGTGTCCCAATGAAGTAATAAATATTTGGACCTTAAAGTCTTACATTAATTACTGATGGGGAAGGAGTTAATGTAATAACTTTTGAGTAAGCAGTCACATCAATAACTGTCTGAGACAACACAGTTAACGAAATAATTTCCGATCTGGAGTTGAATCAATAAATGATCAAGACAGAAGTTACAAGTAATAGTTTCTGCAGCAGGAGCTAAATTAATATCTCCCTGAGACAGAAGTAGTTAAAGTAATAATTTATGGTCTGCAGTAAAATCAATAACTGCCTGAGACAGGAATTAAAAGTAATAGTTTCTGGGCCAGGACTCAAATCTACAAATGCATGAGACAGGAATTACAAGTAATAGTTTCTGGACCACGAGTAAAATCCATAAGTGCCCAAGACACAGCAAGTTTACAAGTAATAGTTTCTGGGCCTGAAGTTACACCAGACAAACGGAGTTGAAAATATTTTTTTTTGTGCTCGCTCGCTTTGAAATCAATTAAGAAGCACAGGACTGAATTTTGAGTGATGATTACCTTTCCATATTACCAGTGTCATCTGGCAAACCCACTCCAACTTCAGAGGTACTTGTAATTTACGCTCCCAAGTCAAGGAGGAGAAGTCAATATTTTAGCATTTTAGTCCAACTGTCCGGAATAGGGGTTCAACCCCTTAACTCTGCATCAGCACACCGGATGTTTAAGAACGCTTGCTCTTATCCATTCGGCCATGCTGACCTCCAAGTTTAAATAAAAACAGACAACTGTGACTTTAAATAACTGTCCCTCCCCCGATGTGTCTCCACCTTGACGTGGTGGGGGAGCTTGCGTGTCCCATAGACCCCATTTGCTTGCCGATGGGTGAAAAATTACATATCGGACAGCTTATGGGATAGGGACCAGACTAAGAGAGACACAACCTGCTGCTCTGCAGGCATAGACTGAGGATAGCAGTCAAAATTTAAATGTGGTGCACAAAGGCAGAATTTCTTGGTCCGGACAAAGCTCTTAAGGCTCCCTGTCGAGGGCTGTGGCTGAACGCCTCTAAGCCACAAACTCTCGGATCTTAGAGCCAGGCTGATACCCGTCTACCGGAAAATAGAAACATGATACTGAGCAAGCTACATGCTCAGGTCTGATACATGTTCGAAGGCTCCAGCTGGGGGATATGAGTTTCCCGGATGAAGGGGCCTGGCCGTTTCCCTCCCGTTCACTGCTGCACGAAGGTAAGGTGCTGAGCCGGCAGCACATGTAGCCTACCTCGTGAGCGAGTACAAAAAAAGTCAGAAAAGTGCCCCAGTCGAAGGGTTACGGAAACTGTCTGTATCTAACTCATAGAGAGTGTAGACAAAAGTGGAAGAATGTCTCATCAACGCGAAATGGAACGCACGGCGAGCGAACCTATTGCGTGGTCTGAAGTCACAAGCAAAAGCTTACCGAGTGGATGTCACTCGCAGTCTGACCGCTCCTGGTGTGTGATTGAGCGATCAGTGGCAAGTGGGATGCCCAACACATGGAAGTGAGGAACTAAAGCAGCCATGAGCAGGACGTGGAAACTCCTTGGGTGAGCCCAGTCTCAGAGCAATATGTGCCGGCTCTGCAATTATGGAAGCCCCCTTGGATAGCGAGATAATGCCCATGGTCTGCCCCTGCCTTCCCTTGAGGGCAGACCACGATATCGTTGATCGTTCTATCTTGACCAGCTGAGATGTGGGTGACATTACAACAGTCTAACGTGTCTCGAAACCAGAGGAAGGCTAACCTCACTAAAAAATGCCCGCCGGAAGTCGGAAGTGTCGTCCTACGGGTGGCAAACTAAAAATTGACACTACGCATTTACGTCCGAGTGAAATGTCTCGTCCGAATGTCTCCCGTGCTAGGAACAGCTCTGACTACCTAGTTTCCGAATGCCGCTCTTGTTCGGAACAGCTCTGACTAGGTAGTTATCCGAATGTCCGCCGTGCCTGGAACAGCTCTGATGGGTACAGGGACAAGCACATGTCCGAAAACTCGCTTAGTGTAAACCAACCGCAGAGCTGACTGGTTTGTGCAGGAACGGCCCAGGGCGAGCGAAATGCCCAATATATTGAAGTGAGGAATTAAAACAGCCATGAGCAGGACGTGACGATTCCCTCGGTAAACCCAGCACCAGAGCGTTATGTGCCGGCTCTGCAATTATGGAAGCCACCCAGGATGGCGGAAAATGCTATGGACTGTCCCTGCCTTCACTTGAGGGATGACCGCGTAGTCTTCGACTGTTCCAACTAGACCAGCTGAGATGTGGACGGTACCACAAAAGTGAGAGTCTCCCAGGATTGCTAACCTGGCCAAAAATGCACGCTAAAAGTCGGATGTGTTGGCCTGAGGGTTTCGACCCGAGGGTGCCTAACCAGACACACCGCAATCACATCTGAAAAAATCACTCCGGATGAACGCAAAGAAGAAGAAGAAATAACTGTCCGGAATGTAAATAATTAAGCAGAAACTGTCTGCGGTAGGTGCCACACTCTGTGGAATGAAGACTGAGCCTTATGAGAAATAACTCAGTGCAATGAAGTGGATCCTCTTGTCTGTAACCCCATTAAAGAGACATCAGGAAAATGTTACTTCCATCTAAGCCAGAGACCAGGAACACTTGACTTGGAGCAACACAAGAGCCGATAAACACTTGGATGCATTATATCATAACACTGAGTGGAAGGGTAGAAGCCCAGGCTTCTCTACATTGATGACAACAACTAACTAGAGGGTGCGATTGTTTTGTCACCTGTCATCAACTGGATATGAGATAAGATGAAGTTCTACATCAGAATTTGAAGTATCATGATCAGATTCTTCATCACTGTCATCATCTCTTCTAGTTATTATCCTCATCAAAAATTCTTCAATGCCACTATTTTCCAGCGCCAGTTACACTTCTCATTAATAAAACAAATTAAATCTATTACATTCTCCACAATGTAAGCAGTATTTCGAACAACTTCTCAACATCCCATCAGATGTCACAGGAATTCAAGAGACCTACACAGATGTCACCGAGGAACTAGAACCAGACATACTAAAAGAAGAAATTATAGAAGCCATCAGATTAGCCCCATTAAACAAATCACCAGGACAGGATGAAATACCAAATGAACTAATTAAAGCAGCAAGGGAAGTAGGAACAGCTTGGCTACATAGACTATTCAACCATGTTTGGGTAGAACAACAGACACCACGAGACTGGGGAAATGCCATAATTATCCCAATTTGGAAAAACAAAGGCAGCAAAAGAGATTGCACACAATACAGAGGCATTTCACTGTTGAGTCATACTGGGAAAATATTTAGCAAAATTCTTGAAAAAAGATTACGAACTACTTTAGAACCCCAGCTAAGCGAAACGCAGCTTGGATTTAGGAAAAACAAAGGATGCACAGACGCCATTTTTGCTCTTAGACAACTTATAGAAAAATCAATTGAATTCAATGAAACACTCTACTTAGCCTTTGTCGACCAAGAAAAGGCATTTGATAGGGTAGATAGAAACAAGCTGTGGGAAATCCTTAAACAATATGGAGTGAGTACACATCTAACAAACCTATGCAGAAGTTTATACAACAACAGTGAATGCATAGTGAGAGCAACTGGAGAACACTCAGAACCCTTCACCATAAGATCTGGAGTACGACAAGGTTGTGTCCTGTCCCCTCTCTTGTTCATAACATATATAGACAACATATGTAAAGAAACCAGCCAAGCAGAGACAGCAAGAATACCGCATGACGAGAACACAGAAGAAGAACCATCTGCAAATCTAACCATTAGAGAACTCCTGTTTGCGGACGACCAAGCACTAATAGCAAAATCAGAAGCTGAATTACAAGACCACATGAATAGTCTAAACGAAATGTGTAGGGAACATAACATGAAAATTAGCACAAGCAAAACAGAGGTAATGACTATAACTAAAGAAGAACAAACAGCAACAATTCACCTAAACGAACATCCCTTGAAACAAGTAAAGAGCTTCAAGTACCTAGGAAGTATAATATCATCAAATGGCAGATCAGAAGACGAGATCGAAAATAGGTGCAATAAGGCAAATCAACTCATTGGACAAATGGCACCAATACTAAAGAACAAACATGTATCAATAACTACTAAGAAAGCACTTTACAACACAATCTTCCTACCAACTCTCTGCTACCAGTGCCAAACCTGGACAATGACAGAAAAAGAGAAAAGAAAAATCGCAACAACAGAAATGAGGTTTCTGAGAAGAATACTCAACGTATCAAGAAGAGATAAGATCAGAAATGAAGAAATCAGGACTAAAGTAGGGGTTAAAGCTGCTCTAGATTTTATTAGAAGGCAGCAAGTCAAATGGTTTGGCCATGCAAGTAGGCTACCAGTCAACAGCATGCCACAACAAGCAATGATGTACAGACCAGATGGAAACAGAGGAAGAGGCCGACCACGTAAACGTTGGACTGAGGGAATAACAGAATCCATGGGAATGTCGATATACGAAGCCCATAACCGGGCACTCTCACGAAGTTTATACTTCACCTCGACACCGCAAGGTACAAGAGGAACATGATGAGACATGAGAGAGACATTCTCCACAGTTGGTAGTGTTAGCATTTATATTTTTGCTTTTCCATTGGTAAATTCATGAACTACCAAGCACAAAAAGCATCCAAGCTTTGTTCCTGTATTCAGACATCTTTGCTTAAAGCTATCCCATCATTCCATTAAAAGAAAGGCTGTGAATGGTCAATATTTTAAGCTTTCTTATATTAGTATAAGATGTGAGACCCCACAACTCACAAAACTGGGCTTGTGGTGTGTACAGAAAATAAAGCCCAGCCCATAATAATGGGCTTAGGGTTAAATTATTATCACTAGCACCTGGCCGTCTTGACAGACCATAGTTTGTTACAGTGTCCTTAAAAAAAGGCATAACTACAACCAGACCTCTCCATAGCACAAAGCCTGGGCTGAATTGTAGAGACCATGTGTTGCCCATGCAGCATGATCCCTCTCTCTGCCTACCTAGTTTACTTCAGAGGAAAGGAGTATCATATATCTAAATATCTAAATCTAAATATATTGATAAACCAACACAGAACTGGCGTCGTTAGCCGCTACACGCTGCGGGATGTGCTGAGGAGGGGATCCGAGCACTTATGGACTGAATGGTCCGATGTGCAACGAGGATGATCTGTCGACTAACTAACTAACTAACTATATATCTAAATATAAGTCTTACAATTTTGAATGTACATATTTTACACAAGTCTTAAAGATAATTATTTCTGCATATAAAATTCTTAAAACAGAATTTCTGTTTGTAATGATAAAAACCACAGAAAAACCGCATCCATTGATTCATATCTGGTAAACTGATGCAAAATACAAGAGATATAACAAATGTCTGGAATGTTAAGGTTAATTGAACAAAAGTTCAGTCACAACAAATCACAGAAAGAAAAATAAAACAGTCTCTAGACAGAAACAAGAACAACAAATAAGCTAATTTATCTTTACTTAAATTCCCTAAGAAAAGATCATAATACCTGAGAAAGAAAATAATTTATAAAGATGAAAACATGTGAAACAATATGTCTAACAATTAATTTGTATTGCTAAAGTTGCTGGAATGAGTTTAGTTGAGTTGAGTTGAGCTAAGAAACAACATCACTGCACTCAGGTCATTCCCACACACACTCTCTCCACTCGTTCAAAAGCCAATATTAGACAACTACTGAAAAATATACAAAAAAGTAGGCTGGACAGTAAAGATTTCCAATGAATAAATTCTTAAAGACAGTGGGGAATATATATAATTGCTAGTATATATATATATATATATATATATATATATATATATATATATATATATATATATATATATATATATATATATATATATATATATATATATAGTGCTCTGAAATAGGGACTGTAACCAAACAGGTTGAAAAGAGTGAACAGAATAGAAAAGAGATCAAAGGAACACTGTGATTATATGTGCCTTTCTGTTGGCACATCCGACTTCTTCCGAGCATGTGCTGACCTGGTTAGCCTTTGTGGGGGATTTTGCAGAAAACTCCACAGACTCACGGTGGTGATGTCTTCTGTACCTTTTCATCTACAGGTGGTGCGCCCCCCCCCCCCCCCTCCAAACAGAGATGTCTAGAACAGCAGCATGCAGGATAATTGGCCCTCAAGGGAAGGCAGGGGTGGAACAAAGGGCATTAGTGGCACTTCAAGGAGGCTTCTATTAGGTGCAGAGCTGACACATAATGCTCAGGTACAGGGCTCACGCAAGGAATCATCATGTCCTGCACGTGGTAGACATTGGGAAATTATAAATAACTACTGGGAGGTCAGAGTCGCTGAATGGATAAGATCACCCATTCTTAAACATCCGATGTGCTGATGCCGAGGTAGTGGGGTCAACCACTGAGGACTTGGAGACGTAAGTTACAAGAACCTCTGTAGTCGAAGTGAGTTTGCCTAATGGTAATGGGGAAAGCTAATCCACATGCAAAAAATCAGTCCACTGCACTACCAGGCCAGAAAGCAAGGGTGCTACCCACTTCACTAACAAGCCAACAAGCAAGACCACTGCACTACCAGGCTGGCAAGGGTGCTAACCACTGCACTACCAGGGTGGCAAGAATGCTAACCACTGCACTTCCAGGCCAACAAGCAAAGGTGCTAACTATTGAAATACCAGGCCAATAAAGGGTGCTTACCATTGCACTACCAGGCCAGCAAGGGTGCTAATCACTGCACTACCAGGCCAGCAAGGGTGCTAACCACTACACTAACAGGCCAGCAAGGGTGCTAACCACTACACTACTAGGCCAGCAAGGGTACTAATCACTTAACTACCAGGCCAGCAAGGGTACTAATCACTTAACTACCAGGCCAGCAAGGGTTCTCACCACTACACTACCAGGTCAACAAACAAGGGTCTAACCACTACACTACTAGGCCAGCAAGGGTACTAATCACTTAACTACCAGGCCAGCAAGGGTACTAATAACTTAACTACCAGGCCAGCAAGGGTACTAATCACTTAACTACCAGGCCAGCAAGGGTACTAATCACTTAACTACCAGGCCAGCAAGGGTTCTCACCACTACACTACCAGGTCAACAAACAAGGGTCTAATCACTACACTACCAGGCCAGCAAGGGTACTAATCACTACACTACCAGGCCAGCAAGGGTACTAATCACTACACTACCAGGCCAACAAACAAGGGTCTAACCACTACACTACCAGGCCAGCTAGGGTACTAATCACTACACTACCAGGCCAACAAACAAGGGTCTAACCACTACACTACCAGGCCAGCAAGGGTACTAATCACTACACTACCAGGCCAGCAAGGGTACTAATCACTACACTACCAGGCCAGCAAGGGTACTAATCACTACACTACCAGGCCAGCAAGGGTACTAATCACTACACTACCAGGCCAACAAACAAGGGTCTAACCATTACACTACCAGGCCAGCAAGGGTACTAATCACTACACTACCAGGCCAGCAAGGGTACTAATCACTACACTACCAGGCCAACAAACAAGGGTCTAACCATTACACTACCAGGCCAGCAAGGGTACTAATCACTACACTACCAGGCCAACAAACAAGGGTCTAACCATTACACTACCAGGCCAACAAACAAGGGTACTAATCACTACACTACCAGGCCAGCAAGGGTACTAATCACTACACTACCAGGCCAACAAACAAGGGTCTAACCATTACACTACCAGGCCAGCAAGGGTACTAATCACTACACTACCAGGCCAACAAACAAGGGTCTAACCACTACACTACCAGGCCAATAAGGGTGCTTGCCATTACACTACCAGGCCAGCAAGGGTACTAATCACTACACTACCAGGCCAACAAACAAGGGTCTAACCATTACACTACCAGGCCAGCAAGGGTACTAATCACTACACTACCAGGCCAACAAACAAGGGTCTAACCACTACACTACCAGGCCAATAAGGGTGCTTGCCACTGCACTACCAGGCCAGCAAAGGTGATAACCACTGCACTACCAGGCCAGCAAGGGTGATAACCATTACACTACCAGGCCAGCAAGGGTACTAATCACTACACTACCAGGCCAGCAAGGGTACTAATCACTACACTACCAGGCCAACAAGGGTACTAATCACTACACTACCAGGCCAACAAACAAGGCGTCTAACCATTACATACCAGGCCAGCAAGGGTACTAATCACTACACTACCAGGCCAACAAACAAGGGTCTAACCATTACACTACCAGGCCAGCAAGGGTACTAATCACTACACTACCAGGCCAACAAACAAGGGTCTAACCATTACACTACCAGGCCAACAAACAAGGGTACTAATCACTACACTACCAGGCCAGCAAGGGTACTAATCACTACACTACCAGGCCAACAAACAAGGGTCTAACCATTACACTACCAGGCCAGCAAGGGTACTAATCACTACACTACCAGGCCAGCAAGGGTACTAATCACTACACTACCAGGCCAGCAAGGGTACTAATCACTACACTACCAGGCCAGCAAGGGTACTAATCACTACACTACCAGGCCAGCAAGGGTACTAATCACTTAACTACCAGGCCAGCAAGGGTACTAATCACTACACTACCAGGCCAGCAAGGGTACTAATCACTACACTACCAGGCCAGCAAGGGTACTAATCACTACACTACCAGGCCAGCAAGGGTTCTCACCACTACACTACCAGGTCAACAAACAAGGGTGCTAACCACTACACTACCAGGTCAACAAACAAGGGTACTAATCACTACACTACCAGGCCAGCAAGGGTACTAATCACTTAACTACTAGGCCAGCAAGGGTTCTCACCACTACACTACCAGGTCAACAAACAAGGGTGCTAACCACTACACTACCAGGCCAATAAGGGTGCTTGCCACTGCACTACCAGGCCAGCAAAGGTGATAACCACTGCACTACCAGGCCAGCAAGGGTGATAACCACTACACTACCGGTCCTAGCAATCTTCAGTACAAACATTACCCTATACAGTAACCTGCCATGGTTCTGTGATGTGAGAAGGTCAACACATTTTGTATGCCAGGATGCACAGAGAAATTAGTAGCCAGTAGCGATACAATAAGCACCCTGTTGGCCAACAAGCCAGGCTAAGTGGTCTCATTTAGCGATACAATGAACACAGGCATAAAACCCTCATCCGATCATGTGTATGACATTATCAGTGTAGCTTCTTATCAACTATGCTAACATACTCATCTTCAATAGTAACAGGGCCAAAACTTGTCCCACCAGTATAGCTCAGGGTTCAGTCCAAACAATAGAGCAGATATAAAAGATTAACCTGGGTTGAAATTACCCTCACATAATAGATTTAAAAGATTTATCTAGATTCAAATTAACCTCACAGGATGGATATAAAGATTTATCTGGGTTCAAATTATCCTCACAGAATGGATATAACAGATTTATCTCAGTTCAACGTAGCTTCACAGAATGGATATTCAAGGGTAAGTCAGACAGTTATGCACCATAATTGATATCTGTTTAACCGTTATTAACATACGAGTACAAATGAAATTTAGTTACAATGTTCATGCACACGTGCAGCAAACATTTCTAGTTCTCAACATAATCCATTTGAAATTTAACGGCTCTACGCCATCTTGGAACAAGAGCATGTATCCCAGATTTGTACCACATTTTGCCCTGTTCTCGTAGCCATGTCTTCACTGCATTAATCACTCCCCCGTTGTCTTAAGACTTTTTGTCCCACACATAGCATTCTTAAGGGGACTGAAATATCAAAATCTGATGGTGCCAGGTCTGGACTGTAAGGTGAAAGGGGCAGTACATTCCACCACATTTTGTCCTTTGCCTCCCTTGTTTGCCAGGTTGTGTGAGGACACACGTTGTCGTGAAGGAGAAGCAGTTGCAATCGATTCTTGTGAGGCCTAACCCTGCAGTAATAACGACTGAGTTTTGTGAGTGTTGTGTTGTAAATTTCAGAATTGATGGTTCCACCTTTTGGCAGTACATCCACGAGAATAACCTCATCAATGTCTAAACAAAAAAAACAGTGAGCATGACAATACCGGTTGATGGAATTGTATTGAATTGTTTCGTCTCTGGTGATTGAGGATGATGCCACTCCATCGACTGTCTTTTTGTCTCCGGATCAAAATGATGAACCCAAGTTTCATCTCCTGTCACAATGTTTGACTCAACAAAAAAAAACAACACATTCCTATCTGTTTCAAACAGCAGCAACAATTCCGAACAAACTGTTTTCCTTTGGGCTTTACGATTCTCTGTGAGAAGTCGAGGAACCCATCTTGCCCAAACATTTGAATATCCCAGGTTTTTAAAAATTTAAATCGAACTACCTTTACTTATTGAAAGCTATATGGACAATTGTTGACTTGTGGTATGCCTATCTCTGCGAATCATGATGTCAGCAATTCCCAACATGAGCCGGTAGGTGACTTTGGCACAACATACAGAGCGTGGCTTATCAGCCAGCTCTACATCTGCACTATAAACAGCACACAAACATTTGTGAATGCTAACAAGTTTCTCTGCGATCAAAAATTCTATAACAATCCTCTGCTTGCAACATACGTCATTATTATCTGCCATTTCAAGTTTTGTGTCATGGTTAGAATTGGTTTACAGAAATGCAATTTGGTATACACCTTCAAGAGATTATAAATTTAAATTGATGCAAATTTAATGCTTCTATCTTTATTACTAGCTGAGATAATAATTGTGGTGCATAACTTTCTGACCTACCCTCGTACAAGATTTCTCTAAGGAAAGTAAACATGACCGATGTAACACTGACCATATGACACTTTGTGTGCCATTCTTCCACAGAAAATATTAACTTAACCACATATCTTCAATATGACTTAATGATACACAAAATGTAATTACATTACATAACATACAAATTAGCTGGTAAAATTATAGCTTCATCCAATAATTTTCTTTTGCTTTATCTTAATAACTGTAAAAAATGGCCCCAAAATAAGGGAGCAACAGATTAGGAGAAAACAAGATGGCATTTTTTTCTTCTAAATATAGAACCCAAAGGAATACAATCATGTTACATTTTCGCACTGTAATATATAGATTACAATGACACAGAATCTTGGAGAAACACAGTCATTCTACATTTGAACACAGTGATATGGAAATAAGATATACTATGCACTAAAACATCTGCTAAAACCAAATGCGCTATCTCGTAACACCAAAATCACAATATACAAAACACTGATTAGACCAGTTGTGCTGTATGGCTCTGAAACCTGGAGTACAACGAAAGGAGACGAAGCCTTGTTACAAACCTTTGAGAGCAAAGTCTTAAGACGCATCTTTGGACCCATTAGGGATGCACAAAGTGGAGAGTGGAAAAGAAGAAGCAACAAAGACATTTATGATCTGTTTAAGTCCCCGCTAATCACTGGGATCATGAAGGCTAATAGACTGCAATGGCTGGGGCATATAGAAAGAATGGAAGATAATAGGGAAACAAAACTCGCTTACACTCAAGAAATAAATGAACGTAGACCTCGAGGTAGACCAAGAAGATGGTGGAGAGATAATATACATACAGACCTAAAGCACTTGGAATCAATGACTGCCAAGAGAAGGTCAACCAGAGAGACGAATGGAGATGGCTTGTATCTGCAGCAAAGAACCTCAATGGCTCGGAATGCTGAAAAAGAAGAAGAAGAAGAAGAAGATATAGAAAACACTAAGACAGAAACAGGAAGAAATACAATCATTCCATACTTCCACACAATGCTTTTATAACACCCCTACAGAATCCCAGAAAAATACATTCTTCTTCTTCTGCGTTCATCCGGAATCTTGTTTTAGACATAATTGCAATGGGCCTGTTTACAGTAGAGCTGAGGTATTTGCACCTTATGGGCAGACACATCCGAATTCTTCAGGCATTGTTGACTGGGTTACCTTCCTGGGAAAATACATTCTATACTATAACACAGTGATACAGAAAACAATGGAATAGAATCCCAGAAAAATACAATCATTCAATACTTCCACACAGAGGTACAGAAAACACTAGGACAGAATCCCAGAAAAATACAATCATTCAATACTTCCACACAGTGATACAGAGAACACTAGGACAGAATCCCAGAAAAATACAATCATTCAATACTTCCTCACAGAGGTACAGAAAACACTAGGACAGAATCCCAGAAAAATACAATCTATACTTCCACACAGTGATACAGAAAACACTAGGACAGAATCCCAGAAAAATACAATCATTCAATACTTCCACACAGTGATACAGAAAACACTAGGACAGAATCCCAGAAAAATACAATCATTCAACACTTCCACACACAGATACAGAGAACACTAGGACAGAATCCCAGAAAAATACAATCTATACTTCCACACAGTGATACAGAAAACACTAGGACAGAATCCCAGAAAAATACAATCTATACTTCCACACAGAGGTACAGAAAACACTAGGACAGAATCCCAGAAAAATACAATCTATACTTCCACACAGTGATACAGAAAACACTAGGACAGAATCCCAGAAAAATACAATCATTCAATACTTCCACACACAGATACAGAGAACACTAGGACAGAATCCCAGAAAAATACAATCTATACTTCCACACAGTGATACAGAAAACACTAGGACAGAATCCCAGAAAAATACAATCTATACTTCCACACAGAGGTACAGAAAACACTAGGACAGAATCCCAGAAAAATACAATCTATACTTCCACACAGTGATACAGAAAACACTAGGACAGAATCCCAGAAAAATACAATCATTCAATACTTCCACACACAGATACAGAGAACACTAGGACAGAATCCCAGAAAAATACAATCATTCAATACTTCCACACACAGATACAGAGAACACTAGGACAGAATCCCAGAAAAATACAATCATTCAATACTTCCACACACAGATACAGAGAACACTAGGACAGAATCCCAGAAAAATACAATCATTCTATACTTCCATACAGTGATATAGAAAACTAAGCAGAATCCTGGAAGATACATAAAAAATGATAGAAACCTGCCCTTCTTATACAATTTATAAAAAAAGAGCTGTCATGTACAATAATAATAACTGCATTTATACATTTTCTTAGTTCCTCCATTCTTTACTAAACTCATCACTATTGTGTACAGCAATGTGCTATATAAGAGAATGGTTTTAAAACAGTGAATAAATTGTTTGATTATTAATCTCCAAAAGTTACAGAGGAAAAACAGAAATATTAAATATTATGTTGGATAATGTATTTGGTAAAAAATATGATAGAAAGTAAATTTAAACTCTAAAACACTGTTTGATTACACAATCTTAAAACAAAAGTCAGAAATACAATGTAAAAAGTCTGCTAGAAATAAAATACAAACTCTAGTTGACTGTTTGATCACACAATCTTCAAAAATCTGTCAGATAAAAAAATGGAAACTCTCAATTGTTTGATTATTTTCTCTCTATAAGTCTGTCAAAAATGAAAATAAAAACTCTAAAATAATGTATGCTTATTCAGTCTTTAAGTCATCGATTATATAATCTACAAAAGTCACACAGAAAAGTGACACCTTTTTCAAACTAATGATTTTCACATCATCATGTGCCATGCCAATAAGCATAGGCGTTCATGTTTCGCGATCTCACACGATCACCAGAGTCGTGGGTCAGATATGTGTTCTTGTCTCCACCATACCACATAGCCAAGCCATCTAGGTATTTACTTAACTGCCTTCCCCTTGTTCTCTTCCCCTCAATCTTGCCAGTTGCCATCAAGTTCTCCAATTTATTTCTGATTTAAATTGATTGATTGATTGATTTAGGAACCGGCATCACAGCATTCGGGGCATTCCCATAAGCGCTTCGTCCCCATCCTCAGATTTCTGATTTAAATCTGATTTTCAAATACCAAAGAGAAAACAGAAAGCGTTTATATCTGTTCTTGATTGGCTGTAAGTAATCAGGAAGACTGAGCCTTAACTCTTAAGTCCAATCCATTGGCACTGAGGTGGTCTAGACCTTGAAAAGGGCCTGCATCTATTGGAGTGAAGCTGGCGCAGCGACTTTGCTGCAGTTCCATCTCCACAGGGACTCTTACAGACCCCTCCTCCTTCTCCCCAAGCCCAGAAAGCGGAGCTTGGAAGCAATGGAGACGTGAATTCTGGGAAATGTTGCAAATACCATAGACTGCCAGAGTAACTAACAATGATTGCCAAGAAGAGGCCAATGAACGTACAAGATTATATACAACTATTAGAAGGAGGCAAACAGTGTTCTTTGGTCTTGTAAACGTAGAGAGGCATTGGAAAACATTGTGACAACTGGAAAGTGCAATGGGAGCAGAGGCAGACCGAGAAAACATCAGGTATTGAATGGACTGAGACAGTGGCATTGAAGACTATGATCATCAGAACTGATCTACAACACCCAGGACCAAGATCTGTGGAGAGCCATGAATGCTTATGCCAGTTGGCGCATATTGATATTAGGATATAGTTAGTTGCATATACTTTACGTATATGTTGGATTATGATCTGGTTATATCCTATATTAGGATATAGTTAGTTGCATATAATTTATGTATATGTTGGATTATGATCTGGTTATATCCTATATTAGGATATAGTTAGTTGCATATACTTTACATATATGTTGGATTATGATCTGGCTGTATCCTATATTAGGATATAGTTAGTTGCATATACTTTACGTATATGTTGGATTATGATCTGGCTGTATCCTATATTAGGATATAGTTAGTTGCATATACTGTACGTATATGTTGGATTATTATCTGGTTGTATCCCCTAATGCCGGCTCTGTGACGAATGGTTTATGGACACAATTCACAACCTCAGATACCGCGTTTGAAGGACAGCTGCTGGCGATTTGCAAGCAAACCACCTTGCGTTGGTTGTCATACAAAGGTATGGGTGCCGGTCATTCAGAAAGCAATGGCAAACTACTGCACGTAAATTGCCAAGAAATCACAAACAGGCAAAACAATTATTGGGGTTGACTGCGATGTCCTGTAAAGGATATGCAACTAGTTGACTGCGATGTCCTGTAAAGGATATGCAACTAACATAAAAACATCATGTTTGAACACGTATGCTAATTGAAGAGGAAATTTACAGGATATATTCACACAAGAAAATATGTAACTTCACTGCAAACAAGTTTCGTTAAAGTTCCACTTCATGAAGCAAGGAATGATTCAAGGTCATCATCTAGCTTCGTTTCTTCAGATTTCTTCTCTCTCTTCACAGATGATCCATCTTTCTTGGACTTCTTTTTACTGCCTCCGTCCTTTTTCTTCTTCTTATCCGGATCTTTTTCCTTCTTCTTCTTGTGCTTTTTCTCTGCTGTTACTTCAACCTAGTGTGCAGAACGAAAAAGAAAAACTCAGGCAAGATTAATGGATTCCAGAAACAAAACACTTATATTAGAAAAATCAAACGACAAAATTAAGAACAATGTGCAAGGACTAACTTTTTCCTCTCTGGGAAAATGGCACTTCAAAACAGCAGACTGTTAGATTTAGAAAAAATTTAAGGACTGAATCCAAATTATTTCTTGACAGGTTTCAAAGAAATTAAAATTTGGTATGTTTCGTCTTCCTCTTCTTTTTCTTCTTTGTTTCTCTTTCAAGGGGAGTGAATCACACCCAGTCATGCACCTCATAGGTCAATGTGTCTGACCCTGGCATACATTTGTATAAGTTTTGCTCCCTCTAGCCAAATTCCATCCAAGGTCAAGGCCTCTATCTGCTTGTGGATAGGTTTTCTTCCTAACAATTTAGCCAGGGCAGTGGCCTTACGGCCTACGCTTTGCGATTTCCAACTGCTGTGGGATTTTAACAGCCACAACTTGCACGCGGGACCTCCTGCTTTTCACCCTTATCCAAGAAGGATAGGAATTCATCTCACTACCCAAGAGATCAGGAGTACGTGTGATATCATTAGATACCAATAATTCTTGAAAATATTCCCAGCACTATGCTGAGTTTACAGTCGGTACTTTCTGAGCCCATGGTGGACACCCTCTCAACCAGGACACCGTAAACTCTCAACCAGGACACCGTAAACTCTCAACCAGGGCACCGTAACTCTCAACCAGGACACTGTAAACTCTCAACCAGGACACCATAACCCCTAAACCAGGACATGATAAACTCTCAACCAGGACACCATAACCTCTCAACCAGGGCACCGTAACTCTCAACCAGGACACTGTAAGCTCTCAACCAGGACACTTCTTCTTCTTCTTCTTCTTCCGCGTTCATCCGGATTTTTTTTCCGGATGTGACTGCGTTGTGCCTGTTTACAGCAGAGCTGCGTTTTTGCGCCGTCAGGCCGACACATCCGACTTCTGCTGGCATTTGTTGACCGGGTTAACCTTCCCGGGGGTTTCTTAAGACATTTGAATCTCACTGTTGTGGTGTTATCCCCCATCCTAGCTGGCCCATATAGAACAGCCAAAGACATCCTGGTCAACCCTCAAGGGAAGGCAGGGGCAGACCATGGGCATTCCCCGCCATCCAAGGAGGCTTCCATACTTGCAGAGCCATCACACAGCACTCTGGTACTGGAAACAACCAGGACACTGTAACCTCTCAACTAGGACACCTTAACTTCTCAACCAGGCCACAGTAACCTCTCCACCAAGACATGGTAGCCTCTCAACCAGGACACTGTAATCTCTCAACCAGGACATAGTAACCTCTCAACCAGGACACAGTAACTTCTCAACCAGGACACCATAACCTCTCAACCAGGACACTGTAACTCTCAACCAGGACACTGTAACTCTCAACCAGGACACTGTAACCCAGTGTTTCCCAACCTTTTTTATGCCATGCCCCTGCCCCACTTAAGCCTTTCTAAAATTCATATTTCCCCCCTCCCCCGCTCCACGCCCCCCCCCCCCCCCTCAACATATACATTATTTTTAATATTCAAAAATTGAAATGTTCACTAAAGAAACTTGAATGATAGGTTTTAGGAAGAAATCACCAGGTAATTATTGAGCAAACACAGTAAGTAAATTTTCAAAACATATAATGGAGAACTGAAATTCAAGTACAAAATAATTTTAATGAAAGATTTTTCTATATTATTTTAATTATTAGTAATTATTTATTATTTAAATTTAGTGAGATCCTTGCGCTTGATGCTTGCTGCAAAGAGATCTTATGTCAGGTTCCAATTTAGTTAACTTCAGTCTCAAGTCTCCCCGTTTTGTTATATTCAGCCGATTTCTTCCATTTTCGAATTGCCCCCCTTAACAATCGAATTGCCCCCCTGTGGGGCGTGGGCCCCACGTTGGGAAACACTGCTGTAACCTCTCAACCAGGACACTGTAACTCTCAACCAGGACACTGTAACTCTCAACCAGGACACTGTAACTCTCAACCAGGACACTGTAACCTCTCAACCACGGCTGTCCCATTCTGTATGTTTAGTCCAATTTTTTTTTGCCCTCGCTCGCTTTGAACTCAAGCGTAGTCCATACAATCTACTTCTTGTAGCACTGGACAGAATTTTGCATGTGGATTAGCTTTACTTATTACCAGTGTGCCTAACATCAGGCGAACCCACTCCGACTTTTGAGGTACTTGTCATGTACATCCCCAAGTCAAGGACGAGAAGTCAACATTTTAGCTCAACTGACCTGTGTAGGGGCTGAACCCCCTACCTCAGCATCAACACACCAGATGTTTAAGAGCAAGGGCTCTTATCATTCAGCCATGCTAACCTAGTTTAATCTAATTTATATCATGTGTAAATATTAATGCAGTAAAATTGGAGTGTGGCAACGTCACTAAGCAACATAAACTGTTTTAAATGCAGGCTAGCCTAATCAAAACTATTTGCTCTTCACTAACATGAACTATGATTTACAAGGGTAAGTTAATAAGTAAGTAACAAATGGTTGTAGAAAAATAACTAAATATGATAACAACTTGAAACCAGTTTATTTTTATACATACATTGTCCCTTTATTTCTCAACATAATTTCCACCAACAGTGATGCACTTATCCCATCGTTTTATCAGTTCTCCCAAACTGGCTGCATAGAACTGCAAGGGCGAGTCAATAAGTAAGTCGCAAAGTTCTGTGGGATGGCAGGTAAATGAAAACAAAGCACGCAGTTATTTTTGTTGTTTTCAATTCATATTGTTATATCCTGCTGCAGTCGCTGTTTTTTCTTTTGTTACAAAACTATAGCTGCCTGTAGATCATGTTCCATTCTAGTTAAATGTGTTACCCTTCAATTCAGATGGGCCTGCGTGCCCAATTCTTAACCCTTTGAAAATAAAGATTGTTTGTTCTCTGCTGTTCTATAAAGCCAGTAATCAGTGTTATTCCCACACTTGTTCCTAGTTTCTCACTTGTCTATTTCTTCTTGTTTTTCCAGCTGCGTATTTTATGCATCAGATCTCACATGATGTGTATAATTTTTTGCCTGTGTGTTATTAGGACAGTCCATATCTGGCATTAGTAACAGAGTTGGACTTGAATAAAGCACCTATCAGTTTCTTTTTATTAATGCATGTTGATATCTGTATGTTTTAGGATAGGTGCTATTTTATAGTTGATGTTGTTTGCTTTCCGTATTCTTGTTTCTATTTCTCTGTTTAAGCTTTCATCCTCTGTGAACACACAGCCCAGATTCTTGCACTCTCTAACTTGTTCTAATGGTTTTCCATTTATAATTAGATTATATGGCACTGGTGTTTTCTGAATTGTCATCAAGTCTGCCTTTTCGATGTTAATCTTCATATCAAAATTCCGATAGCAATTGCTAAGGAAAAATATATTACACTGGAGATCCTCATTGTTCATATTTTGTAAACATTTACATTATAAATGATTATAAAGGGGATATTAAAAATGTATAACCATGCTAAAACAAAACACAAAGTTCAGTAAAAATTATCCCTTCATGCACGGTTTGAAATATTAGCCTGTTAAACAATAAATGTATTTCATGTCTTTTAGTGAACAGCAAAGCTGGACCAGGAAACAAATGAGGGGGGCTTCAAATGAAAACCTTGAGAGTGAGACAGAAGTTACAATAATCATACCATTGTCTTGTAAGCTGTTAATATTGTTTTAAAGGATTTCAAGGATGCTTAGAACGTGACATCATGGTGCAGACGAACACAATGACGTCATAAGGACAGTTTAATGATGGCCACCACACTTCTGACATGCACCAAAGAGGAACAGTGTTCTGTTATCCGTTTTTTTAAAAATCAGTGAAGGGGTGAAACCTATAGAAACTCATCTGCGAATGAATGTCCAATATGGTGATGGAAGCCTGTCAATTCAGCAAGTGTATGAGTGCTGTAGGAAGTTTAAAAACGGCGTGACTTCTGTAACAGACTGTGCACGACCGGGTCAGGCACACCAAAGTAGTAACCCCAGAGTTGATTTTTCTACAGGAATCCAAGCACTTTATCAATGCTGGAGGACTTGCGATGAACGCAGTATTGACTACATCGAAAAATGATACATTTGTTCTTTACTCTTTTAAAATACATTTACTCAATAAAAGGCATTTAAGATTTTCATTTTAAGCCCCCTCGTAAAAGCATTGACTTATTCTTAAAAATCAGAGAATAGATATTGTAAAAGTATTAGACATTTGGCGGCTGAGAGGTTACGGTGTCTGCCTCAGGCTCAGCAGGTAGTGGGTTCAATCCCAGCTTATGGCTGGGAATTTTTCCAAGAATTGTGGGTATCTAATTATATCACATGCCCCAGATCTCTCAGGCAGTGACATCAGATACCTAGCCTTCTCGGACAAGGGCGAAAAACAGGTCACATGTGCAAGTTGTGCACATTAAAATCTCATGGCAGCTGGAATTCACAAAGAGTAGGCCGCAAGGCAAAATTGTCAGGGGAAAGTACCCTAGCCATGGGTAGATAGAGTGCGCTACCTTGGATGGTTTCTGTCTAGAGGAAGTAAATCTGACACAGATGCATGCTAAAGACAGACACACTGTCCTCTGAGGTGCCTAACTAGGAGTGACATACTTCCCTCATAACAGGAACGAAGAAGGAGAAGAAGAAGAAGAAGAAGAAGAAGAAGAAGAAGAAGAAGAAGAAGAAGAAGAAGAAGAAGAAGAAGAAGAAGAAGAAGAAGAAGAAGAAGAAGAAGAAGAAGAAGGACCCACATAAGTGATCAAAGCACTATCAAAATAAATTATTTTGAGGGCATAAAAAAGATATCCTGTTGAAAACCATGCATGAGGGAAATGTAAAAGGCAAGTGTGAAAGAGGAAGAAAACATTTATCAATGGGAAGATAACATCAAGAGATGTGCTAGACAGAGGATATAAGACTGTACCATCACGGTATGAGACAGAGAATTCTGACGACCTCTTGCAGGTGATCTGCAATGTGAAGATGAAACATGATCTGACTAGATATCAACAAGCTACTGACCTTTTTCACAGCCTGGTTGGACCAATCAATGACAGCTGCCTGAGCAGGTTGAGCTATTTTCAATGCGGTTTCTACACGTCTGCCAGAAGGAATCATGCCATCACTGCTACTGGTGACCTTAACCTTGGAATGAGGTACACCGTCTCCTGCATCATCATGGCTACTGCTGCTTGTTACTAACTTCTGGGCATGCTGGGATGAAGAATGTGATGTAAGTATTTTGGAGTTCACCTTCCTGTCCAGATTTTTCTTGCGGTCATCATCATCATCTTCTGAATCAGTCACTTCGACATCTGCAGCTGAGATAAGCATAGTTTTCTTCTGTGATGGTGGCAGCGATGACATTATTGACTTATCTGTAGCTGAGTTCTTCAATGAAGTATTAATTGTTGGCACTGAAGCTGTTTTTTCATCACTAGAAACATCAGTGTCCTGTAGCACTGCAGGAGTATATTCACCAGGCACTTCATGACTGTCACTACTGTGAAGGGAAACAGAATCTCTGCTTGTATTGTTAACATCTGTGTTATTTGACAGTGTTTCTGAGGCAGTGTTCTGCTGTTGGGAGGTAGCAGTTACATCAGCAGAGGGCACTGTTTCATCATCAGAGTCCAACCCATCTTGAAAAACTGTCACCATCTGGTTGACATCATCCTCACTGAAGAATCATGAGAATATCATTTACTGCATGAAAAGCATCAAATGATGTCATAAAAGTGTTTAAAATGAAACTTGTGGTGAGATTTTGGTGTCTTGTTAATTTGTTTTCAATTCTGTACCTGTTTATGTAACATCTGTGTAGTTTTTTTGGAAGAATTTAACATCCTTTGGTAAAATTTATTTTGCCAAAATATGAGTTTTCTCTTTACTGTTGATTTAGTCAGATCCGTTATAAATCATCACCATGTGCCATGATGACAAGCGTGGGCAGTCAAGAACTGCCACCTGACACGATCACCAGTTGTGGATCACTTTGTTGTTCTTGTCTCAATTATTCCATGTGGCCAAGCCATCCAGATACTTATCTCCCTGTCGCCCTTTTGCTTTTCCCTCCATCAATCTTACCAGTTGTCACTCACTTTTTCAGCATATTTCACCTCATAATGTGTCCATAAACCTGGACTATTTACAACTATTTTCTGGAATTATATACGGTTGAAATTTGTTTCCTGGAGGTTTTAATGACTGATTTTTCCATCCGTCCATGGTGTTCTTTGCATTTACCCCAGTATCATGTTCCAAAAAAAGTTAGTGTTATATATTTTACAAGACATCGCAGCCAACTCCAGAATATTTTGGCTGTTTGTGGTTTCTTGGCAAGTTTACGCTCAGTAGTTTGCCAAAGCTTTCTCAACGACCGCTACTCATGTCATTGTAAGAAAACCAACGCATGGCGGTCTGTTGCCAAATCGCCCATAGCTGTGTTTTGAACGCGGTATGAGGGAGTAAGAATTTCACCCGTAACCCCTTCGTCACAGAGCAAACAAACAAATAAACACACAAACAGGATCATTCTGTGTAAGAACATCTAACCTTTCCTCATTGTCAACATTGGTAGAGTCTCTTGTCCCAGGCAACTCCTTGGAATCATCCAGAAATCCACTGTCAACGCCATCGACATCTGGGACAAAGTCATCCACATTCTTCACTGTCTGAACAGCGTCACCACTGGGCAAGTCTACAAAACATGAAAACAATGCATGGCATACATTGATCTATTTTCTGGACTTCCGGCCCCCAACATGGAGGTTAGGCATTTAAATGGTTAAGGCCTCTAGAGTGTTTATGCTTCTAGCTACCGTTTGCATTTGCATTTTGTTCATGTTGGACTGGAAGAGTATGGTTCTATCGTCTTGCTACTGAGTTGAGTGAGCGGCGTGACACTGTGAGCTGTGAATTTTGTGTGAAATGCTTTTACATCTGTCGCAGTTGTTTGTAGCGTGAACTGCATGTTCGGAATAATGGCGGCCGGCTTTGTCGCAGAACTGACTGGTTTGCCTTATGCAGTAATGTGTGGCTGCTGGTTTTCTAGTGACTGCCGCTTCCATCGACGATGAACTGTATTTTTCGTGGAGGACTTTTGTGTTGGCATTCTGGCGGCGGCATTATGCACAGTGTACCTGTGCGGGCTGTTGGTTTGTCGAGACTCCTGTCTGTTCCACTTTTCACATAGGGCAGTGAGGAGCATTCTGTGTGATATTCACTGGCACAATAACGGAGCATAACCTGGTGCCGTAAAGTTGGAACCGCAACTAATGACCTATTCTCCTCAGTGTCTGAGAAGCTTCACCACTGGCCAAGTCTACAAAACATGAAAACAAAGCAGGTATACATTGATCTATTCTCTTCTGTGTCTGAAGACAAGCTGAAAGACAATTAATGGTTGTGGAAATGTGGTTTCTGGGGAAAATTCAAACAATACCATGGAAAGACAGAAAAACCAATGAGCAAGTCCTACAAGAAACAAATGAAAACCATAAAGTGATTAGAGAAATTAGATGTAGACAGCCAAAATATTTGGGGGCACATTATAAAAAGAAATAAACAGGAGAACTTGATGACAACTGGCATGATTGAGGGGAAAAGAATAAGGGGAAAGGCTAAATTGCGTGACTCTGCCACATGGTATAATGGAGACAAAAACATAAAGCTGATCCACGACTCTGGTAATTGTGTGAGATGGTGAAACATGACCGAACATTCTTATCGGCATGGCATATGATGATGATGATGATTATATCCCCCACCATCAAACACTATTTTTTTTTGTTGCATATCCTTTATAGGACATCGCTGTCAACATCAGCATCTTTCAGCTGATTGTTGATTTCTTGGCAAGATTACGCTCAGTAGTTTGCCATTGCTTTCTGAGCGACTGGCTCACATACCTCATAAGTTACAGACGCGGAGAGAACCACTATCGATTCTCGCGCAACGTCACATTACCTACGAGAGTATATGAGATTACAAAGAAAGTCGTTTAACCTCTAGACCAGGGACGTCAGCTATCAAACATTATTAGTCTCATAAAATACAAACCAGATCATTTACAGAATTATCTGGAAAGGAAGGATGGTGACGGGGGAAGCTGGTTGTGCCAATGACAAAGTAAATGTTAAGGTGTGCAATTCACATTTTGAAGTCAGGATGCGCGAATGGATAAGAGCGCTCACTCTTAAACTTCCAATGTGCTAATGCTGAGGTAGTGGGTTCAATGTCTACACCGGTCAGTTGGACTAAAATGCTGATTTCTCATCCTTAACTTTGGGATCTAAATTACAAGTATCTCAGAGGTTGGAATGAGTTTGCCTCATGGCGAGGGACACTGGTAACAGAGAAGGCTAATCCACATGCAAAAATCAGCCCAGTGCACTAGACATAAATAGCACATGTGTAGACTATGCTTGAATTCAAAGCAAGCAAATGCATAAAAAACAAATGGAAGTATCAGAAGACAGCCAGGACTGGAGAGTCATGATTGACAGCGAGGACTGGAGAGTCATGATTGACAGCAAGGACTGGAGAGTCATGATTGACAGCGAGGACTGGAGAGTCATGATTGACAGCGAGGACTGGAGAGTCATGATTGACAGCAAGGACTGGAGAGTCATGATTGACAGCAAGGATTGGAAGGTCATGATTGACAGCGAGGACTGGAGAGTCATGATTGACAGTGAGGACTGGAGGGTCATGATTGACAGCGAGGACTGGAGAGTCATGATTGACAGTGAGGACTGGAGAGTCATGATTGACAGCGAGGATTGGAGGGTCATGATTGACAGCGAGGATTGGAGGGTCATGATTGACAGCGAGGACTGGAGAGTCATGATTGACAGCGAGGACTGGAGGGTCATGATTGACAGCGAGGATTGGAGGGTCATGATTGACAGTGAGGACTGGAGAGTCATGATTGACAGCGAGGACTGGAGAATCATGATTGACAGCGAGGACTGGAGAGTCATGATTGACAGTGAGGACTGGAGAGTCATGATTGACAGCGAGGACTGGAGAGTCATGATTGACAGCGAGGACTGGAGAGTCATGATTGACAGTGAGGACTGGAGAGTCACAATTGACAGCGAGGACTGGAGAGTCATGATTGACAGCGAGGATTGGAGGGTCATGATTGACAGCGAGGACTGGAGAGTCATGATTGACAGCGAGGACTGGAGGGTCATGATTGACAGCGAGGACTGGAGTCATGATTGACAGCGAGGACTGGAGAGTCATGACTGGAGAGTCATGATTGCAGATGCCTATTCCAAACCTGGCACCTGAAAAAGATGTGTTGCTTGGATGATGATGATGCTTGCCTAGCTGGATGCATTCCATGATCCATGGCTCTCTCTTTGTGCTGTTGTCTCATGTGTGCTCGCTTAAGAGTGGCTAACTCAGGCTGATTGGATGGAGCAATGAGGTTCTAACATCAATAATCACCATGAGCCAACAATGAATTCAATTCATCATCATCATGTGCCGTGCAGAGGCCTTCATGTCTCACCGCAGATCTCGATCTTTGGTGTTCTGAATCAATTGTATTGATGAAATTCCCCCATGCTGTCCTTTTAGTCGATAAAGCCTCATTTCTCTGGGTCTGCCTCTGATCTTTCCATTGCTAATCTTTCCAGTCATCACATTCGGTGTTCTTCGGTCATATAATGAAACAGATGCATTGGAGACCATCTCCAATGCATCTCTTTCATTATATGACCAAAGATCACCATTTGTTTCTTTCATATAGTTGTGTACGATGTTCTAATTTTATTCTCGGCACTTGTTTTTAATTACTCTGGCTATCCAATGTATTCACAACATTCCTCTAAAGAAAATACCAATCAACATTCCCCTAAAACAACTAATCTCCTCTGCGTCCATGCCTTTCCTAGTTTGTTCATTCACATAAAAAAGTCTTCAAAGTCGAGAGGATCGACTTCATAGCCCTGGGTTTTATCCCATAAGGCTCAGTCTCTTTTGGCAAGACAGCCTGCTGAAAGTGTCACACTAAGCATAAAACTATGTAGTTCCGGCGATGACCCCTAGGAGTCTCCGAGAAAAATGCACTTGTGAACAGAATGACATAGCCTGGAATCAAACCCACAACCTTCCAAGCGCGAGGTAGATGGTTTGGCTACTTCATCACAGACTCTCTTGTTCGTTCATTCGCATTCCAAGATTCACTACCATACAGCAGGTCAGGCTGGATGTAACGTTTCAGCACTCTTTTTTTGACATCTGATGAAAGTGATTTAATAAATTCAATGTCAAATTAAAACCATGTGACTTTTCTCTTTCTAGACACTAAATCATACCTAGGGTCTTTGGAGGAGTCACTGAGACCTCAGTGTTTCTGTTCCTCTTAAAAAATCTGGAGAAAATGCCCATTCCATGACTCTCTGTCTGCGGGGTAGTCGCAGGCGTGCTTGTTTCAGACTGACTGCCTCTGATTGGTGAGACTGCATGCTCCAACTGCTGTCGGGTCTGATTACTTTCTCCTGACCTCTCAACTTGATGACTGCTGGCTGCTGGTGACTGGGCTGTTGCCATGACAACTGGAAGAAGAGGTCAAAGTGATTGTTTACATATCTGTACTCCAGGGTTGCAAAGTCATATGGCTAAATGTTTGGGAAAAACTGACTGATTGAACCTTTTCCATATTGAACTTAGGGTAGGAACCTGCCAGGCACATCCATCAGGTGGTGGATGGCAAGTGGCCTCTAGATATAGAGGTTAGCTGCAAATATTTTGAATAAGTGACTGCGGATCAACAGTCACTGAGAGGAGGCAAATTAGTTGGTGGGGAAACTATTTCTATAAAATATCTCAAAACTCTGTGACATGGCCATTGGAGGGTCAGAGCCACCATACATAACCAACCTCCCAGCTGAGTTGCAGGGTTCATCATTTTAAACAAAGGTTTTTCTTTTAAATGTTGCATATCCCTTACAGGACGTTGCAGTCAACACTGGCATTTTTCAGCTGCTATTGATGTGACTACATCCTGTCTGGAAATTAATGCCGTCATTCACGATCAATTATTTTGAAAAATGTCTGTTGCATCATTATGCAATTTTTCCTGCCGTCTTATGTTTACCCCAACCCAGGAATATGTCTTTGATAGGTCCAATAGCAACTTAAATCATCGAAAGAGGCGACATTTCTTTGATGTTTTGGGGAAAATGTAGTGAATTCACGCTAACAAACTAGTCTTACAGAACGTCATTTCGGGTAAGGGCACAAGTACAAGGTGTAGCCAGATTCAAATGGGAGTGGGTGCAATAAAAAAGTAGTTTAAAAGTCGACAGGATCGACTGCATTGCACCAGGTTTTTATCCCATATGGCTCAGTATCTTTCCGCAGCGTGGAAAGCGTCACACAAAGCACGAACTACGTAGCTCCAGCGACGACCCTCTGGAGTCTCCGAAAAAATGCGCTCGTGAAATGAAGGAATCGAACATACAACCTTCAGAGCCCGAGTCAGATGGCTTGACCACTTCACCACGGAGACTCCCAAGAGGGGTGCAATGTGTAATATTAGTAAAGACAGAGAATTTACAGAGGTATGGGGTAAATAATGTGTAAATTGACAGGAAAGTAGAAGGAATATATTTTTTACCTTATTTTTCATTTCCTTCTTGTTTCTTCAGCTGCTGGTTTATAATTGTACACAAGTATTCATGTTACTAGGATGCATTTAGCTTTTTATATTGAGTTCGTAAAACTTCCAAATAGCTGTGCGTTAATGTAGTGACCACAAATGATACCGCGATTTAGTCATCATGTGTCCATTTGTAAGGATCTGTTCAGCTGTCTGTGTAGTTTGTTCACACGTACACATGGGTGACAGACCCGCTTTGAGTCTTTGTGAAAGATTGTCTACTCTGCTGTTTACTGTTCAGAGACGGAACATGATTACCTGTTTTGCCCTATGAAAATAGTTGTCAGTGTCTCTGTAGTGGGCTTTCTTCTTAACGACCAAGATGTTGGTCCTCTTTTCATTGAAGTTTATAGATTGATTCGTATGCACGCGTGTTGTCCCCAAATTTGACAACGTGTTTGCTCTCACGTTTCTTGTTATGCCACAATATGTCAGTTTACACCGCAATATTACTCTTCTGTTGGTATTCAATGCGTTTAGTGTGTGTGTTTTTTTTTCCAATACCAGTTGTTTGTCACCGCTGAGGGTTTGCGGAATTGAAAATTCATCACAGTGGAATACAAACTGTTGCCATTGACATTGTGCTGATGCTGTAATGTTTAGGGCCTGCAATTCGTCTGAATAGTTGGAGCAAAATATCCCAGTAAGCGTGCACGTGGATTAAGGTTTGCGATCTGCTCAGACCTTAATCTGTGTCGGATGATTCCAGTAGGTTGATGACTGCTCTCGGTTGCATAAAATTCAATCCATCCTTTCTCCAATAGTCCTCTTCCTCTTTCAACACATGGTCCTCACATTATTCCAGTAACTTTTATCAATATTTAATAGCGCGGACTAGATTAGTATCTTGACGTCAGATAATTTGAATATAGTATTGTCAGCTGCCACCTGTCCTTTAATTTTAGCCCACACAAGTTCTATAGGATTAAAATGAGAATGGTACGGCGGAAGTCTCAAGCACCTATGAGATGCTCTTCTATCAACGTGTCGATTTGATATTTCTTGCTTTTTGGCGTCTGTTTTACAAGGGACAACAATTCTAGCTAGAAATATGTTTCTGGAAATGGTATGTTTTCCACTCGGAGCTATATATTTATTGCTCCCTTTGTGCTCGATGCCGTAGGTATTTTGTCTTCTTGGGCAACAACATTGATATCATGCATTGTCCATAATTGGACACGACGGTCTATCTAGGGATGGGAGCACAGTATTTTCTAGCCAATCTCTAAATACATTACCATTTATCTTATGATAATCCCTATTGTCTGTATGCTTTGATACGAACACGAGCCCAGTATTCTGTTGTAAGCCATTATGCATATTACCAGCATGGGCCATGACCAAAAGCTTTCCTATACTACTGGGCACATATCGCTTTATCTGTCCATCCACTGATTACCATTCCTTATCACTTGTGTGGTGCGCATTGATCCACATTTCATCCAAACACACTATGCCATAATTATCTTTGCGTATTTCCCTTCTTTCACATAGGTATCTGCTTCTCATGGCTCCTAAATGCGGTCGCTCGCAAAGAATATTTCTACCTCCCTTGTTCTTTCTAAAAGTGAAGATAATGTCCTTATGATTTTCCACAAAGTTGTTTTGGATAGCTCTATTTTATTGTTCTTTCTAAACTAAACCCTAAGTTTTCTTACAGTCACTGTTTCTTTGGCATCCAGCATTTTTATAATGCTGGATAATTATGGATATGAAATCCAAAATTTTTATAATTTTAGGAGTCTCCATGGTGAAGTGGTCAAGCCTTTTGACTCGGGCTCCAAAGGTTGTGGGTTCGATTCCGGGTTCACGCATATCAGTCTACCAAGACTTTAGGACTCGCCTCAAAATAACATATATGAGTGCATAATGTGGTTTTGGTTAGTACCACCATCATGCTTTCGCCCATTCATGCTCCGTTAGTACATCCACTGAGATTGCTCAGATACCATTATCACAGGTTGCCGTCCTGCCCCCGCCCCCCTCCCCTTCTTTCAATGTGCTCACTGAACCGTAACACCTATAACCCTATCATCATCCTCCATCTCACTCCCTCGGTTGGGTATAAAAAGAAGACATCTGCGATATTCTGAGTTATAACAGATCGGAATTGTGAGGTAAGTATGAACATTTTTTCCAATTCTCATTTTCTCTTCATTGCTTTCATATTTTCATCCTTTTGTTCTTCTTGTCCTGTCATCACCTTTTGATGTAGTCACAGGAGATCTCCTTGACTATATGTTGTGTTTGTGAATGTGTTTGTTTGCTGATGACGGCTAAATGTCCTGTATGTGTCATAAATCTGTTATGTAAAGCTGCACTACTTTGTGTCATTTTATATTGTTTACATTTTCACAGCATTACCGCAGTTCCACTCAAGTTTATTAATATTTAATTCCCAATATAATTTAAATAATGAATTATGACTTTATATACCAAACATATTGTAATAATGCAAGTAGTTGGCATACGTAAGATTAGACTTAAGCCCACTTTGTTTACATCAACATCCAAAGTGTTTCAATAAAAACATACAGAAACTAAGAATCAAAACATTCAAAATTGCAAAATTTCTTACGTTTACCATCGATGAAATCTCTTACACCGAAAACACTAGGTTATTTTTACCAAACACCACTTCAAAACTATGAGGCATTACAAGGAAACAAAATATATACTGCAAGTAAACAGGATATGTTGAGCCAAACTCAACTGACAAGTCATGAGCCAGTCACTGTGGCGAGCCATACGGACAGAGATACTAGCATCATGTACATATACATACCACCGGAGGATTGTGTGATATGACTCGTACTGATGCCCATGGGACTGCTAGCTGTACTCATCGATGGAGATACATCCATTGCTACCGATGTCAAAGGTATGGAAGATATGTAGGCTGCATCTTCTGTTAGTTTGTCTTGCTGCTCTTGTGCTTGCTTAGCAAGGATCTCTAGATACCTGCAAGGAATAAATCAGCATCATCATCCAGTGCCTTGTGAGCTGGTGTGGGTAATCATGCCTCTCCACAAATTACGATCTCCTGCCTCTCCACAAATTACGATCTCTGACATCATGGATCAACTCGTGTGTTGACCCCCTTCCGTGCCACGACACAAGACTGACTGTCTGTCTGTCTGTCTGTCCGTCCATCCATCCATCTATCTATCTTACTTGAGCAATCGACTATTGTCCCAGCAAGATATGAAATACTAGAACACTATTTCTGGTGGTTACTTTAATTAACTCTACCCAAATTTACTCACCCAACTTCTCCTTAACCAGACATGTATTACATTCTAGCAATAGTTGTCTGGCACAGAAAGAGTGACATAATTGAAACAGGTGAACATCATCATCTTCCACTTTTGCTGTCAAGTGTCCTGAAGAGGAATAATTGGTGCTTCAGCACCCAATTGGTGGTACTGGATAGTGTCATTCTGTGTGATTGTACACTGTCTCTGATGTTGTCAATCCATTTTCCTCTCCGGCGTCCTCTTGCTGTCATAGAAGATCTTCTTTAAAGTAGGGCCAGTGCTGGTAGTTGATGGTGTTGAATACTAACGAGATGGCCAACCATTTGATCTTGTCTTTCAATATTTGTGGCACAAGGTGTTGATCCCACTGTCTGTCTGATAACATAATTTCTTATTTGGTCTCAGATTGTTAAGTTGGCAGCAACTTAATGGGTGAACACAATTCTAAATGTCAGCATCATCAAGTGCCCTGACAAATGGCACAGGCATTCATGTCTGTCCACATATCTCAGCCCCCGGAATTCTGGATCAATTCCTCCATCCCACCATCTAGGCCAGTGGTTCTCAACCTTTTTTGGCCCAGGACCATATTTTCAATACGTCATTTCCACCCCCCCTTTTCAAATTTTCTCCCTATAAATCTCCCCACCCTTACACAGTATACATAAAAATGGAAGCTAAATTTAACAACACATACTAGAACAAGTCTCAACAACTACATAAAACGAATTTCATTAGGGCGAGAAGTACAGAACCATAAAATTTTGAGGCAAAAACAATATCAAGTAACAAGTGGTTCTTGTATTAATGCGATCTTGAAATAATCTTAATTCCCCCCTGGAAACCCTAAAATTCCCCCGGGAGGGGGGGGGGGGGGGAAATTCCCCACCGGTTGAGAACCACTGATCTAGGCCATACAGCATCATGTCTCTCATTCTGCCTCTACCTCTTTTATCCCTAATCTTTCTAGTCATCATAATATTTTCTAATGCTTTTCTTTTGATCACATTCTAAGAACCTTTTTAGTCTCTTTCTTATTTTTTTGCGCAATAGTCTACTTTCATCAGCCAATTCTATATGTAATAGCTGTGTCTGAGGGCAGCCGAAGATATTTGTTGGTTATGGTCTCAAGTTTCGTGACGGCAGGCAGAGGATCTCTTTCACGAGACAATGGCTGTGGTCACCCGGCCAGTAGTATGATCACTGCCATAGAGGAAAGCAACGGCAAACTACCTCTTTAAAAGTGCCTAGTACATTATGATTCACCTAAAGACTGATCATCGCAAGACAAGGACAGAGACATTCAAATTAGTAACATGAAGTGTTGGGACGTTGAACGACGATGAAAAATTGGATGACATAGAAAAGGAAATGAAAAGAGAGAGAATTAATATTTTAGGGATGTGCGGGGCGGGATGGACGGGAGCGGGCATCAAGATGGATGAAGATTTTAAGATTATTTGTTCTGGAGGAGAAGATCGACAAAGGGGAGTGGCAATTATCTTTGACCGGAGAACATAAAAATCTGTTCAAGGATGTTGGGCCGTGTCTGACAGAGTTCTACTGGTTAAATTAAGTGGCAGACCTTTTGACATAAATGTTGTTCAAGTATATGCCCCAACGGGAGAGTCCAGTGAAGATAGTGTAGAGGAATTTTATAATGACATAGAGTCTGCCTTGGAGAAATGTAGAAATTCAGAAATGGACATCATAATAGGCGACTTTGGTGCAAAAGTGGGAAATCAAGGTGATAGATGCACAGTAGGGGACTGTGGTTTGGGAGAGAGAAATGAGGGAGGATACAGACTCGTAGAGTGGGTAGGGGAACAGAAGGTGATTGTAGGAAAGACCTGGTTTAGGCAATACCCTGGGGGATTGTGGACATGGAGGAGTCCTGATGGCAGGATTGGAGACCAGATTGACTACATTCTGATTAGCAGAGGATTTAGAAACACGTTGGCAATGGCAAAAACAGTTCCCAGTGCTGATTGTTATAGTGACCACAGATTACTTACAGGAACATTGAGGATAAAATTAAAGAAGGTCAAGTGTATAACAGGAAACACTAGATATGATTTGTGTACATTGAGTGATGACAGGGAAATACAAAACAAATTCAACATAGAAGTACAGAGCAGATTTGATATATCGTCTGATCTGGAGATCCTAGTCCGGGATATGGATGATCAATGGGAGGTGTTGAGGAGTTCGGTTGGTCTGGCTGTGGAAACGGCTATTCCAAAATTGGAGAAGGTGGGTTGTAGGAAATGGATGACTGAAGAAATATCACACCTAGTGGAAACAAGAGGACTCAACAAAAATAATTCTGACAAATATGAAGAGATTCACAGACAGGTTGGAATGTTGTGTAAGGAGGCAAAGGAGGCATGGCTTGAGGAAGAGTGCTTAGAAATTGAGAAACAACACAACAGCCAAAATGCCAGATTGGTGCACAAAGGAATTCGGGAGCTTACTAATAAGGGAACGAGTGCATAAGCAAGCTGTCTAAAAACTAGGG
The DNA here is from genome assembly GCA_014155875.1 of Cepaea nemoralis. Classification (NCBI taxonomy): domain Eukaryota; kingdom Metazoa; phylum Mollusca; class Gastropoda; order Stylommatophora; family Helicidae; genus Cepaea; species Cepaea nemoralis. The sequence goes on from JACEFZ010022715.1 coordinate 90,914, forward strand.
ATGGCTTCCCAAAATCATGATAGAGAAAGATCAGATTCTACATGTGTGGACAGATTGTGTTAACAACCTTTGTGGTGATAACAGAGAGGAACAGTGTGATATTGGATTTAATAATGAAGGACTGCCGATTTTGAAGATGGAGGTTCGAGGTGTTCTTGAGCATATGAGGGATGGCAAGGCCCCCGGTGCAGATAACATCACAATAGAAATAATTGGGGATTTGGAAGAGTATGAAGTGGATCGGGTCATTGGACTGCTGAACACATATGATACTGGAGATGTACCTTCTGAATTGTGTAACTCTGTATTTATTGCAATCCCAAAGAAATCAGGAGCCTTGGAATGTGATCAACATATAACAACTGGTATAATGAGTCACATCACAAAGATTTTGCTACGGATTGTCATGCAGGGAGTGAGGAGGAAGGTACAGCCTTAAGTGGGGGAAGAACAGTGTGGGTTTGTAGAAGGAAGGGGTACTGTAAATGCTGTGTATATGCTGCAATCAGTTATTAAACGTGCTGTAGAAGTAAACAAGGATATACATCTTTGCTTTATTGACTACACAAAGGCTTTCGATAGAGTTAGACATGTCAACATGGTGGATATGCTTGCAGATCTTCAAATTGATGGGAAAGACATTAGACTTACTATGCAGTGAAGGTATTTTCAGAGATGTGGAAGATATGGATGGAATCGGCATTGGAGGACGAGGCATCAATAACATTGGATATGCAGATGATACGGTATTGATTGCAGACAATGAGCAGGTTCTGCAACGGTTGGTAGATGCAGTTGTTGTACACAGTGAGCAACTGGGGTTAGAATTAAATTGTAAAAAGACACAGATTATGGTCATCACTAGAAAGAACGAAATACCACAATGTAATACACAAGTAAATGGGAATATTCTTCAACAAGTGAATCGGTACAATTATCTCATGGAATCTGATGGGAGATGCCTTGAGGAGATTAGAACAAGAATCGCCATGGCGAAAGTGGCCTTTGGCAAGATGGGAAACATTCTGACCAATAAAAAGATGTCAATTGAAATGAGAAAAAGAATGTTGAGGGGATACATAGAGCCTGTTCTTTTGTATGGATGTGAAACTTGGACAATGAGCAGTCAAGCTGAAAACATCTGATGGCTGCAGAAATGTGGTTTCTGAGGAAAATGCAAAGAATACCATGGACAGACAGAAAAACCAATGACCAAGTACTACAAGAGACAAATGAAAATCGTAAATTGATTAGAGAAATTAGACGTAGACAGTCACAATTTTTTGGACATGTTATGAGAGAAAATGGATTGGAGAACTTGGTGACAGCTGGCAAGATCGAAGGGAACAGACCAAGAGGAAGACAGAGAGGAAAATACCTGGATGGCTTGGCCACATGGCATGGATGAGACAGGAACACTGAGCTGACCCACGACACTGGTGATCGAGTGAAATGGCGAGTCATGACCACCCACGCTTTCCGGCATGGCACATGACTGATTGATTGATTGAGCTGTGTCAGAGATAATTAAAACACTGGAAGTAATTAGTTGGGACAGGTATTGCAACTACCAACAGATAATGCTTTTTTTTAAAAGCAATCTTGATCAGATACACTGGGGGGAAAATGAAAAGCTGTCTTTGTAAAAAACGGATAAATTGGCCAGTCTGATAAAAAGAATAATACACAGACAATCTTCATAAAAGAAGGACAAACATATTGTCTTCTTAAAATAAAAAGTTAGTTGCATATCCTTTACAGAATGTCACAGTCAACCCCAGCATTTTTTGCTGCTTGTGATCTCTTGGAAAGTTTACGTTCAGTAGTTTGCCACTGCTTTCTGAATGACCGGCATCCATACTATTTCGTAAAAAACCAACACAAGGCGGACTGTTGCCAAATCACCCACTGCTGTGTTTCGAACGTGGTGTACGGGATTACGAACTGCGTCCGTAACCCTATCACCACGGAGCTAGCATCTTCATAAAAAATGGGTAAACAGGCTGTCCTCACAAAAGATGAATAAACAGGTCGTTTTCAAAACTGATGGATTAAGAAGCAAACCTGGGGCCTCAAATACCATGCAGCATTAAGAACATACCAGAATCTTTTTCAGAACTCTATTCACATTTTGTCGTTTTGAGGCTAACAGGAAAAGAGCAGAAGCAGCAGGAAGGAAGGAAGGAAGGAAGGAAGGAAAGAAGGAAGGAAGGAAGGAAGGAAGGAAGGAGCAGACGAATAAGCAGTAGTAGTGGTAGACGAGAAGCATGAGCAAGAGGAGGTGAAGGAGAAGAAGATGAGAAGGAGATTCTTACATATCATAGTTCTGTTCCTCAGAGTGCTTATGTATCACCAACTCTTCTTCTGTTGATACAATATCATTTGTGTTAGTCTCAAGCTGGCTCAGCAGTCTGTCTCTCTGAAAGTCACAACATTTCCAGTGGAGAAATTCTGTTTACAAGTCATTAATGCATGTCTGGGATTTTGTGTGTTGTCCATCTTTCAGTGATTAAACAGGTTGATATGGTTAAATGATAATAGGATAAGTTTCCTGCCAACTGTTTTTACTTTCTTGGCGACATCACAGTAGCTATTTTATTGGGCTTGACTCACTCAAGATCTCTTCTTCATCTTCATCTTCTCCTTTTTCTTCTTCATTTTCTTCATCTTTATATTCTTAAAAGGACTCTTCCTTTTTCTTCTTTACCTTCATCTTCTTCTGGTTTTTCTTCTGCATCTTATGTTTTCTTCTTCTTCTTCTTTGTCTGTTCTTATGTTTCTTCTTTGTCTGTTCTTATGTTTCTTCTTTGTCTTTTCTTTGAATGTTTCTTCTTTGTCTTTTCTTCTTCTACTTTTCTTCTTTGTATGTTTCTTATGATTTTTATGTTTCTTCTTTGTCCTTTCTTTGTACATTTCATCTGTGTCTTTTCTTTGATTGTTTCTTCTTCCTCTTCTTCTTCTTATGTTTCTTCATTGCCTTTTCTTCTTATGTTTCTGCTTATTTTTTTTTTGTTATGTTTCTTCTTCTTTGTCCTTTCTTATTATGTTTCTTCTTCGTCTTTCTTTGTACATTTCTTCTTCTTCTTATGTTTCTTCTTAATCTTTACTTCTTATATTTCCTCTTATTCTCTTCTTATGTTTCTTCTCCTTTGTCTTCTTGAGCTTGTTCCTCTTCTTATTCGCCTATGCTCTATACCTATGCACCTGTTCCATCACAGGTTGTGAACAATTCAGCACAGTTTAAACCTTCAGAGGTTCTGTCCCCTTGACTATTTGTCCTGGATGGTAGCTCCTGTCCCCTTGACTATTTGTCCTGGATGGTTGCTTCTGTCCCCTTGACTATTTGTCCTGTATGGTAGCTCCTGTCCCCTTGACTATTTGTCCTGGATGGTAGCTCCTGTCCCCTTGACTATTTGTCCTGGATGGTAGCTCCTGTCACAAGACTGTAATTCTAAACATAGTACCATAGCAGATACTGGTATAAAGATTTGAAGTTGCAGGCCTTTGTGAACTCACACACACGCACACATGTATGTAATATATGCATGTGTATGTATATATAGGTCACTGTCTCAATAAGTGAATGCATGCTCATATGAATGGATGTACGCATGTGTGTCACACATACACTTTTATTGAATCAGACTTCTAGCAGACAGCTAAAGTAGAAATGTCAGATGTTTCATTCCCTCTTTAATTATCTGAATCAAACTTGTTTACTATCCATTGTACATTAATACACACTATAACAGCTTACAATGACAAGTTAACAGAATTTAACATTAAACCAACAAAAAATATGATGAGAATAAACAACTATAACCTACAACTAAATACAGAATGGAATAACAACAAAATATTAATCATCAAAATCTAGAAGGTAATAGTTAAAAGTCCCAAACCAGAAAGTTAAAAGTCCCTGGTCAGAAAGTTAAAAGACTATAACCGGAAAGTTAAAAGACTATAACCAGAAAGTTCAAAGACTATAACCAGAAAGTTCAAAGACTATAACCGGAAAGTTAAAATACTATAACCAGAAAGTTAAAAGACCATAACCAGAAAGTTCAAAGACTATAACCGGAAAGTTAAAAGACTATAACCAGAAAGTTAAAAGACTATAACCAGAAAGTTAAAAGACTATAAACAGAAAGTTAAAAGTCCCTGATCAGAAAGTTCAAAACTATAACTGGAAAGTTCAAAGACTATAACCAGAAAGTTCAAAGACTATAACCAGAAAGTTAAAAGACTATAACCAGAAAGTTAAAAGACTATAACCAGAAAGTTAAAAGTCCCTGGTCAGAAAGTTAAAAGACTATAACTGGAAAGTTAAAAGACTATAACTGGAAAGTTCAAAGACTATAACCAGAAAGTTCAAAGACTATAACCAGAAAGTTAAAAGACTATAACTGGAAAGTTAAAAGACTATAACCAGAAAGTTCAAAGACTATAACCAGAAAGTTAAAAGTCCCTGATCAGAAAGTTCAAAACTATAACTGGAAAGTTCAAAGACTATAACCAGAAAGTTCAAAGACTATAACCAGAAAGTTCAAAGTCCCTGATCAGAAAGTTCAAAACTATAACTGGAAAGTTCAAAGACTATAACCAGAAAGTTCAAAGACTATAACCAGAAAGTTAAAAGTCCCTGATCAGAAAGTTCAAAACTATAACTGGAAAGTTCAAAGACTATAACCAGAAAGTTAAAAGACTATAACCAAAAAGTTAAAAGACTATAACCAGAAAGTTAAAAGTCCCTGGTCAGAAAGTTAAAAGACTATAACTGGAAAGTTAAAAGACTATAACTGGAAAGTTCAAAGACTATAACCAGAAAGTTAAAAGACTATAACCAGAAAGTTAAAAGACTATGACCAGAAAGTTAAAAGACACTAACTAGAAAGCTCAAAGATCCTGGTCAGAGAGTTAAAAGACTATAATCAGAAAGTTCAAAAACTATAACCAGAATGTTCAAAGGCTATAAACAGTTAGTTAGTTAGTTAATTAGTCGACAGATCATCCTCATTGCACATTGACCCATTCAGTCCATAAGTGCTCGGATCCCCTCCTCAGCAAATCCCACAGCGTGTAGCGGCTAATGGTACCGGTTCTGTGTTGGTTTATAAATCTTCTTTTCCTTCATGCGTAGTGTTCTTGTTTGGCCACCCCTCTTTTAATTTGCTGTTCTCACAATCTGGCCATGGTTGTAGATTCACAGTCATCACTTGGTTCTCGCAAAAGTCTTACTTCTCGTAGAGTATTCAGAATGTCAGCCGGGTCCATGGCACGTCCGCCCTCCACAGTAGCCTTACCTGCGAGCTTGTCAGCCCGCTCATCTCCTTGTACTCCCGCATGCCCTGGAATGAAGATGAAACTAATCTTTGCCAGCTGAGACCACTCCAGAGACAGCAACCATTCTCTTTGGATCCACCCCATCTCTATCCTCTTGAGCATGCTCATTGAGTCGCTAAGGAAACATGCCCTAGTGAATGTCTGTGTCTCAAGCCATGTTATTGTTTTATTTACTTGAAAGTTAAAAGACTATAACCAGAAAGTTAAAAGGCTATAACCAGAAAGTTAAAAGGCTATAAACAGAAAGTTAAAAGACTATAACCAGAAAGTTCAAAGACTATAACCAGAAAGTTAAAAGACCCTGGTCAGAAAGTTCAAAGACTATAACCAGAAAGTTCAAAGACTATAACCAGAAAGTTAAAAGACTATAACCAGAAAGTTAAAAGACTATAACCAGAAAGTTCAAAGACTATAACCAGAAAGTTAAAAGACTATAACCAGAAAGTTCAAAGACTATAACCAGAAAGTTAAAAGACTATAACCAGAAAGTTAAAAGACTATAACCAGAAAGTTAAAAGACCCTGGTCAGAAAGTTAAAAGACTATAACCAGAAAGTTCAAAGACTATAACCAGAAAGTTCAAAGACTATAACCAGAAAGTTAAAAGACTATAACCAGAAAGTTAAAAGACTATAACCAGAAAGTTAAAAGACCCTGGTCAGAAAGTTAAAAGACTATAACCAGAAAGTTCAAAGACTATAACCAGAAAGTTAAAAGACCCTGGTCAGAAAGTTAAAAGACTATAACCAGAAAGTTAAAAGACTATAACCAGAAAGTTAAAAGACCCTGGTCAGAAAGTTAAAAGACTATAACCAGAAAGTTCAAAGACTATAACCAGAAAGTTAAAAGACCCTGGTCAGAAAGTTAAAAGACTATAACCAGAAAGTTAAAAGACTAACCAGAAAGTTAAAAGACTATAACCAGAATGTTACAAGACCCTGGTCAGAAAGTTAAAAGACTATAACCAGAAAGCTTATAAACCCTGGATAGAAATGTATACAAACCTGGAGTTGAAGAAAAGGGAGGTTGAAGAAGGCATAAAGATATTTCAAGCCAAATCCATTTCTCATAGATGACTCAGCATATCTGATTTTTCCACAGCCTTCAGGCCTGTAGATAAAAAAGTGAATTCAAATATGTGAGCAAATGCAAATGAAAAAGAAAAGCAGCAGAAAAAATAAGAGGAAGAAGAGGATAAGGAAGAAGAGAAGGAAGAAGAAGAGGAGATGGAGGCAGAAGAAGAAAAGGAAGAAGAAAAAGAGAAGAAAAGGAAGTAGAAGAGGAGGAGCTGAGTTGTTGAGTTGAGTTAAGAATCGACATCACTGCACTCAGGACATTCCCATACGTGCTCAGTCCCCTAGTTCAACAGCCAGCAAAGAGTCATACTACTAATCGTTCCCACCACTATCTGATTAAAAGTTCTCCTGGTCTTCCCTCTCAGTTATGAGATTCTTCCAGAACCCCTGCCGATCCTCCGCAATCTTATTCTTTCCACATATGGGTTCTCAATCTGTTCCTCCGCCTTCTCCACCTGGTCCCACAAGCGCACGACCACCTCCCCCTTGTCCATAGGCAAGATACCACCAAGAGGTGCATTCCCTGCTAGCCTATCAGCCTGTTAATTCCCCCATACACCCACACGGCCAGGGCAAAATATCCATACAATTCTCACAATCTGTGACCTCTGAAGCGACGAGAGCCATTCCACACGAAACCTTCCTTTCTCCACCTTGCAAAGCATATTCTTTGAATCCGTAATGAACACAACGTGTGTTGCAGTAGTCTCCTTTAGCCACCAGAATGCCGCTGTTACAGCCTCCACCTCCATTCTCATGCTGGAGGTCGTAGTCTCATATGCCAGGCTCTCCTTTTTCAAGATTCGCCCATTAGCCTTTACAATGAAGCCCCAGCCACTACGTCTGTTTCTCACCACTGACCCATTGGTGTAGATGACTATGTCACCTTGATGTGTGTTGCTCTGGATTAGCTGTTGCACTTCATACTCAGTGCGGCCCGCTGCCCATTCTCTGCTCTCACGACCCAGTGTTATTATTACATTGTGCCAATCCGTCACGTCATCCGTAACTTCAACCCACTCTCTTTCACGATTGATGGTCTCTAGATCACACACACCTGACTTATAGAAAGTTCTGCCTGTGCCATCCAGGACCTGCCTCATCTTAGTCTATGACCCTTAACCATATCCATTGCTGCATGCAGCGGGTGATCCCTGACTGCGGCAACTCTCAGGTACCATTTGGCCTGAAGGACCCTGTCTATCCGTCATTGTTGGTAGCGCCAGGATATGCCTCATGCAGATAACTGGTGTGTGAGGAGGAATAAAATAATAGGAAGATGGGGAGGAAGAGGAAGCAGAGGAGATGAATAGAAGTGAAAAAAAAGGAGCTGAAACTACTGAACGTAAACTTGCCAATAAATCACAAATTGCCAAAAATGCTGGGGTTGACTGCAACGTCCTGTAAAGGATACGCAACAGGAGGATCGGTAAGAGGATCAAATCAACCACTGCAGCACTTGGACAGAACTACAGCACAGACAGCAGCACCACCACAGAACTACAGCACAGACAAATAACACTGACCTGTCTGCCAGGCACTGCTCGACCAGATAGCGGGCTCTCTCCTCTGTGACACTTCTATGATGCCCCATGTCTCGATGATTTCCTAGGATCAATACAGGAAGACGACTGGGAACTTTCTCCATCTCCCGTTCTACATAGCTGAAAGTCCTGTGGGTAGTCAAGACAAACAACATGTAACAGAAAGTGTGATCAGTGCCACATTTTGCACAATAGCTGGTGTCTCATTTTTTTCGGGAAGGAAATATGGTGAAATGGGAGCTGGGCCCCCACACCTCATAATAAAGGTTGAGGTAGTCCCAAAGCAGATACTATACACACATCCCTAACCACATTTTTTACGGTGAGTTGCGTTGTGGTAAACACTCCCAAGGCGGCCAGATGAATCACGTTAAAGACACTCTGAAGATATCGCTCAAAGCTTTTGGAATTCATCACGACACTTGGGAGATTGCTGCCGAAGACCAAAATTCAGGGCGTACATCATTATGCAAGGAAGAGTGTAGTCACTTGCAATGCAAACAGAACTGCAAGAGCTGTGAAAAAAAGACTGGACAAAAAAAAAACACCACCGCAGGTAATCCTAATCCTGGAACATAAAGCCTTCTTTGTCAACATTGTCAAAGAACATTTCGAGCCAATAGGTTTGCTAGCCATCTTAGAACTCCCGGCTCAAAACTTTCAAGCCAACTGGATGAAATAAATGGTCATCAATATTCTTGTTGGACAAACACCACTACACACACATTTTGCACAATAGCTGGGGTCTCATTTTTTGGGAAGGAAGTATGATAAAGAAAGAGTTGGCCACCTCACCTCAACTGTCTGGTACCTATTTTTATAGGTTGCATTGAACCCAGATTAGTACTGATTGAGACAAAAATATCCTGCCACTGGTGAGGATTGAACCCAAACCATTGTCTAGACAGGCAAGTGCACCAAGCAATATGCCACCATGGCTTCTCCTTTCACCCTCTCTCCCCCATTGGGACATGGTCCCTCAAGCAACTCACCCCAAGCCCTCCTATCTTGTGATATCCTATGCTGCTCTGTTTATGTCCTCCCCATCAAATTCATTTCTCACTTTAATTCACTTCCCCATTTATGTTTAGGTTTTCCTTATTATATCTGCCCTGTGTGTTCCAGACAAACAACTTGATAGATATACTATTGTCAAGTTTTCTCAACATATGTCTTATACAGCGCCTTCTCCTTAACTCTCAATTCACTGTTAATTGTTTAGTTCTCTCCATGAGCTCCACATTGGTGACTCTTTCATACAGTGATGACTCTTTCATACAGTGATGACTCTTTCATACATTGATGACTCTTTCATACATTGTGACTCTTTCATACAATGATGACTCTTTCATACATTGATGACTCTTTCATACATTGATGACTTTTTCATACATTGATAACTCTTTCATACATTGATGACTCTTTCATACAGTGATGACTCTTTCATACATTGATGACTCTTTCATACATTGTGACTCTTTCATACAGTGATGACTCTTTCATACATTGATGACTCTTTCATACATTGATGACTTTTTCATACATTGATGACTCTTTCATACATTGATGACTCTTTCATACATTGATGACTCTTTCATACATTGATGACTCTTTCATACATTGATGACTCTTTCATAACAGTGTATTCCTTCTATTCTGCGCAGGTACTAATTACTGAATGCTTGTAGTTTATTGGTAACTGTTTTAGTTCTGATGGATGTCTACAGCAGTCATCACTTGGTTTAATGTTAAAAGTACTAATTTTGGTCAATCAAAACAATCAAATACAGAAGTTCTAGAACTGGGAATGAATAGAGAATTGATGGAAGAAATAAACAAGAGGCAGGAGTATGTCTTATCATTTGTTGGTAACGTCAGATCAACTATGGAATATTTTATCACTGTTTGGTAATGTCAAAGACAAACACTACATCTATAATCAAGCAGAGATATCTTGCCACGGCTTGGTAATTTTACAGACAAGAAACTATCCCTGTAATCAACTGCGGAATATCTTATCACTGTTTGGTAACGTCAAGGACAAATACTACATTTGTAATCAACATGAGAATATCTTACCACAGTTTGGTAATGTCAATGACAAATAATACATCTGTAATCAGCTAGAGAATATCTTACCACTGTTTGGTAATGTCATTGACAAACACTACATCTGTAATCAGCTAGAGCAGTGGTTCTCAATCTTTTTTGGCCCATGCCCCCACTTTACCATAAGTTCAGAACGTCATTCCCCTCCTTTCGAATTTCCTCCCTATAAATCTCTCTCCCCCCCCCTCCCCGAACTTTACACAGTATACATAAAAATGGAAGCTAAATTTAATAACACATACTAGAACATGTCTAGACATCTACATAAAACGTGATTTGTGGGTCTACTTAAGTTATACAATGAATTACATTGGGGCGGGAAGTACAGAACCGTAAAATTTAGAGGGACAAACAATATCAAGTAACTAGTTCTTGTATTAATGCGATCTTGAAATAATCTGAATTTCCCCCCCCCCCCCCCTGGAAACCCTAACATTCCCCTGGGGGGGGGGGGGAAATCCCCACCGGTTGAGAACCACTGAGCTAGGGAATATCTTACCACTGTTTGATAATGTCATTGACAAATACTACATCTGTAATCAGCTAGAGAATATCTTACCACTGTTTGGTAATGTCATTGATGAATACTACATCTGTAATCAGCTAGAGAATAGCTTACCACTGTTTGGTAATGTCAATGACAAATACTACATCTGTAATCAGCTAGAGAATAGCTTACCACTGTTTGGTAATGTCAATGACAAATACTACATCTGTAATCAGCTAGAGAATAGCTTACCACTGTTTGGTAATGTCAATGACAAATACTACATCTGTAATCAGCTAGAGAATAGCTTACCACTGTTTGATAATGTCATTGATGAATACTACATCTGTAATCAGCTAGAGAATAGCTTACCACTGTTTGGTAATGTCAATGACAAATACTACATCTGTAATCAGCTAGAGAATAGCTTACCACTGTTTGGTAATGTCAATGACAAATACTACATCTGTAATCAGCTAGAGAATAGCTTACCACTGTTTGGTAATGTCATTGATGAATACTACATCTGTAATCAGCTAGAGAATAGCTTACCACTGTTTGGTAATGTCAATGACAAATACTACATCTGTAATCAGCTAGAGAATAGCTTACCACTGTTTGGTAATGTCAATGACAAATACTACATCTGTAATCAGCTAGAGAATAGCTTACCACTGTTTGGTAATGTCAATGACAAATACTACATCTGTAATCAGCTAGAGAATAGCTTACCACTGTTTGGTAATGTCAATGACAAATACTACATCTGTAATCAGCTAGAGAATAGCTTACCACTGTTTGGTAATGTCAATGACAAATACTACATCTGTAATCAGCTAGAGAATATCTTACCACTGTTTGGTAATGCCATTGATAAATACTACATCTGTAATCAGCTAGAGAATATCTTACCACTGTTTGGTAATGTCAAAGACAAACACCACTCCGTGAGCTCCTTTGTAGACATCCACAATCTCAGTATCAACATCTGGCTCATCTGGGTTCTGACAAAATCAAAAAGCAGTAAACTCTTTATATCATAAATCACTAAGGCAAGTGTAGATCCAGCGTACAAATGACCAACATAAAAATACGTACATACCTAACAAAGGTCTCAGGGCAGAAGAGCAGAAGTCACAATTGGAAAGTGCTAAAGTGGCTAAAGACAAGAGGATCAACTTAATTGCACTGGGTTCCATCCCTTATGGTAAGGTCTTCCTTCCACAGAGCAGCCTGCCAAAAGTGTCATACAGATGCATAAACTCCGCAGCTCCAGAAACAACCCCTAGGCATCTCCGAAACAAAATTGAGCTCATGAACCAAATGACAAGAGTCTGAAATGAACCTATGACTTTTGTAACGCAAAGCAGGTGACAACCAGTTCGCCATGGAGATGATGAGAAAATGAATGAAAATAATAATACAAATAGAAATGTTGCACGGGCAACACATGATCTCTAAATTCAGCACAGGCTTTGTGCTATGGAGAAGAATAACTCCACACTATTGTCTGTCAAGATGGCATGGTGCCTGTCAGTCAGTCAGAACAAGTAAACGTAACTTGGTGGGTTACATGAAATATGAAATCAAGAACCATCTCACTGCACTTGGGACATTCCCACACGTGCTCCGTCCTCTTCTACAGAAGCCAATAAAGAGCTCCCATGCTGCTAGTACCAGTGGGTGCCTGACTGAACATCCACTTGGATGTTCCTCTATGGGTTGAGTGCTGACCAGACTGCTCACTCCCTGACTGAATGTCCACCTGGATCTTCCTCTATGAGATGAGTGCCAACCAGACACTCTGCTCACTCCCTGACTGAATGTCCACCTGGATCTTCCTCTATGAGATGAGTGCCAACCAGACACTCTGCTCACTCCCTGACTGAATGTCCACCTGGATCTTCCTCTATGAGATGAGTGCCAACCAGACACTCTGCTCACTCCCTGACTGAATGTCCACCTGGATCTTCCTCTATGAGATGAGTGCCAACCAGACACTCTGCTCACTCCCTGACTGAATGTCCACCTGGATCTTCCTCTATGAGATGAGTGCCAACCAGACACTCTGCTCACTCCCTGACTGAATGCCCACCTGGATCTTCCTCTATGAGATGAGTGCCAACCAGACACTCTGCTCACTCCCTGACTGAATGCCCACCTGGATCTTCCTCTATGAGATGAGTGCCAACCAGACACTCTGCTCACTCCCTGACTGAATGCCCACCTGGATCTTCCTCTATGAGATGAGTGCCAACCAGAAACTCTGCTCACTCCCTGACTGAATGTCCACCTGGATCTTCCTCTATGAGATGAGTGCCAACCAGACACTCTGCTCACTCCCTGACTGAATGTCCACCTGGATCTTCCTCTATGAGATGAGTGCCAACCAGACACTCTGCTCACTCCCTGACTGAATGTCCACCTGGATCTTCCTCTATGAGATGAGTGCCAACCAGACACTCTGCTCACTCCCTGACTGAATGCCCACCTGGATCTTCCTCTATGAGATGAGTGCCAACCAGACACTCTGCTCACTCCCTGACTGAATGCCCACCTGGATCTTCCTCTATGAGATGAGTGCCAACCAGACACTCTGCTCACTCCCTGACTGAATGTCCACCTGGATCTTCCTCTATGAGATGAGTGCCAACCAGACACTCTGCTCACTCCCTGACTGAATGCCCACCTGGATCTTCCTCTATGAGATGAGTGCCAACCAGACACTCTGCTCACTCCCTGACTGAATGTCCACCTGGATCTTCCTCTATGAGATGAGTACCAACCAGACACTCTGCTCACTCCCTGACTGAATGTCCACCTGGATCTTCCTCTATGAGATGAGTGCCAACCAGACACTCTGCTCACTCCCTGACTGAATGTCCACCTGGATCTTCCTCTATGAGATGAGTGCTGACCAGACACTCTGCTCACTCCCTGACTGAATATCCACCTGGATCTTCCTCTATAAGATGAGTGCTGACCAGACTGCTCACTCCCTGACTGAATCAGTGGGTGGTTTAAAAAGGGGGAAAGATGAAGGACAAGTACACAACAACCGGCTCCATGGCGAAGGCATTACAGGCGCAGTTCGTAATCCTGTATACCCGTATTAGAAACACAGCTGCATGCGATTTGGCAGCAGACCGTCTTGCGTTGGTTTTTTTCTGAAAATGGTATGTGTGCCGGTCATTCAGAAAGCAATGGCAAACTACTGGCGAACATAAACTTGCCAAGAAATCACGAACAGCCAAAAAATGCTGGGACTGACTGTGACATCATGTAAAGGATATACAACTAACTTTTCCCAGGTCGACCCGGCCTAAAATGTGTGTTAAGAATGCCTAGGGAAGTATAGGCGGCCACTGTGATATCGACTTCATCGCCTGCAGAGCGTCGATTGGTCTATAAAATTATGGGTCCAGCACAACATTAAGTTGCATGTCCTTCACAGGACGTAGCAGTCAACCCCAGCATTTTCGCTGTTCGTGATTCCTGGGCAAATTTTACGTTCAGTAGTTTGCCATTGCTTTCTGAACGACCGGCTCTTATACATATTTTCGAACTGTGTTTTGAACCCGGGTATACGGGCTCACAAACTGCGTTCGCAAGCCCTCAAGGTGGGGAAAGGGTCCGATTACTTTGTTGCAGTCAAGATCTTTCTTATATGTAGTTACCTCTTTAAATGACAGGAGTCACAGCGAGTATTAAACTAGTTAGTTGCATATCCTTTATAGGACGTCGCTGTCAACCCCAACATTTTACAAAAACTCAACGCAAGGTGCTCTGCAGCCAAATCGCCAACAGCTGTTTTTCGGACGCTGTATGAGGGATTACGAATTGCGTCCGTAATCCTTTGGCACAGAGCCGGTATTACACTAGTAGCTGTATTAAATGTTCAAAGCTGTAGTGTAACACTAGGAGTTACAGACATTCTACTGAGAAGATAAATAATTAGAGATTCACACACTCATATGTTACTGGAAACAAAACAACAGTAACATTGTTACCTTTTTTTTTAAAATGTTGCATATCCTTTACAGAACGTTGTAGTCAACACCAGCATTTTTCAGCTGCTGTTGATGTACTAGGCAAGTTTTACTTTCAGTAGTTTGCCATTGCTTTCTGAACGACCAGCTCACATACCAGCGCGGTGCGAACCTGTGCTGATTCTCACAGCTGCTGTTTTCCCCATGTGGATATACGGGATTACGAACAATGTCATTAACCCCTTGGTGTAATCTATTATGCATGTCACAGTAGGCGACTAAGGAGGGTTGGCATAAAACTGGCTACCTCATCCCATGGACAGCTTTTGCTGCAAAATCAAATCAATCATGAACAAGTGTACAATGGTTGAGGGCCTATGATCCACTCAGGGATGATAGGCAGCAGCAGAAGAAGACAAGATTAACCAAAATTATCACACTGCATTTATTTGTATGAGATTAAACCTCAATGATGTTGATTTCAAGTGTAGAAAAGAAAGATTAAATAAACATTGGAACAATGATAAAATTAATTACAAATACTGTATCACAAAAGGAGCTGCTAAAAGAAATAAAAATTAGACAAGTAAGATATGTTACCGCATCAAAGGATATAACAATCTACTAAATATCATAATGGAGAGGACATAGGTAGACAAATGAGTCAGAAGGCATCACAGATTTCATGGACAGAAAACATGAAGATATGGGAAGGATAAAAACAACCCTGTTGCCAGGATGACAAAATTTGTTTCCAGACCATTGGAACAGCCTCATATCTTCAGCCTGATTTTTGCACCCTTTGGCCACATCTGGCAGTACAGATACAGAAGGTTACAGGCAGGAGAATCACATTCATCACACTGGGTTTAATCCTGTAAGTTGCAGTCTTTATTTGCAGGGCAGCCAGGCAGATGTGTAGCACAGGCCACAAAATCAGTAACCCCAGAGATAACCTAACAAACCAGACAACATAAAACTGGAAAGTTGAATGTTCAATGTGAAAAGCTTTCAATTTGTTGTTGTCTAGTGCGTCCTCTAGTCTCTACTTCATTCTTCTACTTCTATGAGCACCAAACAATACATGCATGTTTATTGATGAACTATAGCAAACTTACAATCATTTCACTGTTGTCCATTTTCAATCCATGCATTTTGCGTCTCTTCTTTCCCTTGTCAGTTACATCCCACACTTCCACCTTCACAACATCATTTGTTGGATTGTAGTTCCACTGTATGGATGCCACCTGCCATGGATGAGACAAAAACAAACCCATCTAGATAAGCTGTTGTTGGTAACAGTAATCTCTTGGCGGAAACTGTGGATAGGGAAAAGGTAATCTCATGTAGATACTGCTGTAAAAGTAGAAATATCTTTTAACAAAAAAGGGTAGAAATATTCTCAAGCAGATATCGAAGTAAAAGGTAGAACAGAAATATCTCAATGTTTGATATTACTGTAAAAAGTAGAAAAATCTCGATGAAGATATTACAAAAAGGGTAGAAATGTTGAAATATTCACATGTAAATATTGCTGTAATCATCATCATCCAGTGCCTTGCCGAATAGCGTGGGCGATCATGCCTCTCCACAAATTACGATCTCTGACGTCATGGATCAATTTGAGTGCTGACTGCCTTCTGTGCCATGACACAAGACTGCCAAGAATCTTCTCATGATGTCTTCCTCTGTCTCTTTTTCCAAAAATCTTTCCAGTTGTCACAACATGTTCCAGTTTTTGTCTTTTCATAATGTGGCCAAAAAACGATGACTGCCTCTTTCTGATGTTTGTGATGTTGTCTTTGCAACTCAGCTTCCCTTAAAACGTCCTGACTGCTAATTTTGGCTGTCCAATTAATTTTCAGCATTCTTATATGAAACCACATCACTAAGGCCTCCAGGGATTTTTTCACCTGTTTACTAATTGTCCAGGACTCGCAGCCGTATGTTAAAACTGGTTCTATGTAACATGCAAGAACTCTTTTCCTGACTTTCAAGGACAGTGACTTATTGCACAAAACGTTCTTCATTTGATAGAATGCAGTTTTTGCTTGTACTATTCTGCTCTGTATCTCAGTGATGCCGGTCTCTCTGGCTGAGGGGTTACAACACTTTCTCCGTAATCCTGTTTATCACGCAGAGTCTCATAGCGGGAGAGAACTGGGAGCGGGTCGACCCCCGCTGGTGACTTGCGGGATACTGAGCCGGCTGCTCAGAAAGCAATGGCAAACTACTGAGCGTAATCTTGCCAAGAAATCAACAGACAGCTGAAAGATGCTGCTGTTGACAGCGATGTCCTGTAAAGGATATGCAAAAAAAATCAATCTCAGTGATGCATCTTCCATCTGATGTTATCCATGTTTCTAGATATCTGAATTTCTGCACTTGCCCCAAAATAACGACCTGTACTTTAATTGCACATTTAGGCACAATCTGTTTCTTTGATATCACCATGACTTCTGTCTTTTTATTATTCAAACTAAGGCCCATTTTTTCACTTTCTATAACCACTGTATCTATCATTTCCTGTAGATCCTTCTGACTTGTTGCTATCAAGACAATTTCATCAGTATAAGTTATTTACATTATGTCAATATTATTTTGAAGCATAATATTGCTATAAAAAGTAGAAATATTCTCACATGGATATTGCTATAAAAAGTAGAAATATCCAAAAAGTGGATATTGCCATAAGAAGCAGAAATATTACCATATAGATACTGCTCTATTAGGTAGAAATATATTCCTATGTAGATATTTCTATAAAAGCTAGAAATATTCCCATATAGAAATTTCTGGAAATGGAAGAATAATTCCCATTGCAGATTGTCATGGAAACTACTACACAGATACTGCTGTAAAAATAAAATATACTTATGCTGTAAAATTTAGACTATCCCCATGTCTGTAAAAGGTGGAAATATTCTCATGTAGATATTGCTTCGTCTTTATCTTCCCTGGTACTGGAAACAGTGAGTTTTCAACCTTTGATAGCACCCGCCGACTGGTGCCGAGGGGTTACAACACTTTCTCCGTAATCCCGTTTATCACGCAGAGTCTCGTAGTGGGCGAGAACTGGGAGCGGTTCGACCCCCGCTGGTGACTTGCGGGATAACTGAGCCGGCCGCTCAGAAAGCAATGGCAAACTACTGAGCGTAATCTTGCCAAGAAATCAACATACAGCTGAAAGATGCTGATGTTGACAGCGATGTCCTGTAAAGGATATGCAAATAAAAAAATTAAAAAAAAAGATATTGCTTTAAAAGGTAAAATATTTCCTTGTAGATATTGCTGTAAAAGTAAGAAATATTACTTTCTAAATATTGCTGTAAAAGTGAGAAATATTCCCATAAAGATATTGATGTAGAGGTAGAAATATCCCTATGCAGATATTGCTGTATAAAAAAAAATTATATCATGTAATTGCTGCAAAAGGTAGAAATATCTCCATGCGGAAATTGATGTAAGATGCAGAAATTGGCCAATGTAGATATTGCTATAAAAGACAGAATTATATTCTCACGTAGATATTGCTGTAAAAGATAGAATCTTATTTCTATGTAGACATTGATATGAAAGGTAGAAATATACTCATGACTGTAAAAGGCGGCAATATGCCCGTGGTAAACATTGCTGTAATAAAATATAGACATGATCCTAAGGCAGATACTGGTATTTTTAAAAAAAAACATCAAGTCAGAAATAGGCAATGTTGTAAAAGGTATAGGTAATTCAGTAACATATATACTGCTATAAAAGGTTACAAAATGGTGGCAGAGACTGCTGGTAACCACTACAAGAAACTCCATGGCAGGTACTGCTGTGAAATGTAAATAAAGAAATGTACTGGTGCAGTCAGATTCTAGATGACCACTACTTGAAAGTGGAGAATACTTGAAAGTGGAGAAGAGTATTCATCCTCTTCTTTTTTTTTGCCCGACATTTGTTTGTTTTGGGCATAATTGCCTTGTGCTTGTTTACAGCAGAGAGGTGATATTTGTGACTTTTGGCCAGCACATTCGACTTCCTGACATCTATTGAAAGGGCTAGTCTTCCTGGGTAGAGCTCCAGCTCTAGCTCACTAAGCCCAATTAAGCAGTCAAGCTATGAAGCACACACTGCATTTATCACATCTGTTGCAGCTTTGTTGCTTTTCATAATTTGTTAGCTAAGTTTGCAGCTTCACTCTTTTCCTTGCCCAGCTCAGAAGAAAACCAGGCACCTAATTTACAAATTAGTGTGTCACATCAATTCCATGACTAGTTTCATACTTACTTAATACATAGCCACAGAAGTCAAACTACCAAGTAGTCAATTTTCCCTCTGTTCACCTCAACTACAAATGTATGAATGCATTAATTTAAGTTGGATACAAATCAACAACTACACAACTTGAATTTCTTCTGTTCACCTCAACTGCAAATGTCTGAATGCATTACTTTAATTTAGATACAAATGTCTGAATGCATTACTTTAATTTAGATACAAATCAACAACTACACAACCTGAATTTCCTCTGTGGGGATGTACTCATCTTGGAATTTCTGCCCTTGAATTCGGTAAAACAGACATGACTTCCCAACATTGTTATCACCTCGGATAACAATTTTCACTGAAAAATTCAAGATTTAAGCAATTATAATGGCAGCCACTAATATTGTTATATGGTTTTTAAAGTTTTAAGCACGCATGGAAGACAATTTCAGTAGGGTTTTTACAAATGACAGGTATTCAGAGAAGTTGTCAAAAGACAAAAACAACAAAGGATGTCAATATTTGCTGATAAATCAAAAGTTTCATCGTTATCAAGTAAATTGCACAGCACTGTTTTATTAAGCCTGTGGCTCAGCACATGCTTCAACAAATATTTTATCAAGTTTGCTTTCCCTAGCCTTAGACTGTCCCCTGTCTATTTACAAATTCATAAATAAACACACATAGTATTGCTTGGTGTTCATAGAAGTGAGAAGAAAGAAGCAGAGACCACAGGAAGCAATAGACAACATGAAAACTGAAAGTTATAGTTCCTGACCGGGATTCGAACCAGTCACCTCCAAATGACGACATCACCTCACTGCAGGAACAATTGTACTTCGACACATGACCAACTAGACACCCCTAAAAAAAGGTGTCTTCATTAGCCAGGTCTATCATACACATGAACCTACAAATATGGAACACAGACAGATCTAACCATATCTAACCATTGAGATAGCACTACAGGTCTCAGAATTTTATATTAAACCAGCAACAAACATACAAGCACATCAGACCATAATGATGTGTCCAGTATATTCACAAACATTTAAAGAAGAGAAATGATTGGTCGGTTCTAATGTTGTACACATATTACACAGGAAATCAATTGTGGAACCCTTTGTGGCCCTTAAAGGGTTCACCAATTGATTATCTACAAGGCAGCAGGTTTGTGTCTCTCAGTGTCTGGTTCCTATCCCTTGAATTGTCCCAATATGGGAAACCCTACTAGTAGCTGCAATAGCTCTGCATAGCTCTTGGGGTCATTGGAACATGCAAACCCCTCTAGCTCTTCAAGGTAGAGACACAGCAGAAGGGAACTGAAAAGTTTCACAATTATAATAACAATGACTACAGCAACTATTTCAAACAGCTAGACACAGCATAAATGCCATTGAATGTAAATGTTATAGACGAGTTCTAAGAATATCTTGGACAAAGAAAAGAACAAATGCATCCATACTTCAAGAGCTGAATACTGAAGAAGGCTATTAAAGACAATACAACAAAGAAAATTGAAATATTTTGGTCACTTTTAACGCCACGAAAGTTTGGAGAGAACAATAATGGAGGGGTATATGCCTGGGAAGAGAGGAAAAGGAAGGCCAAAGAGAAGATGGGTGCAGGATGTGGCGGATGATCTCCAGGTGGGTGTATCAGATGCAGTGTATCTTGCTTATGATGAGAAGTTTTCCAGAAGGTTGTTATGTGAATGAGGTTCTGCGAAGGACATGCTACTGAATGAATGAGGCACAGCAGAGGAGGAAAAAAACATTTCACAATTATAACCACAATGACTAATGCAACTGTTTCACACAGCTAAAATAAAGAACTTGGCAAAAAGTTTCAACAAGAGGACACTGACACTACAAGTTTTCCCTCTGGGAACAGGGTTAGAGTGTATTGATAATGAAATACCTAAACCTGTACAGGAAACATGACCAACCAAGGCCAAATCCCAACCAGTCCACATGTGCCACGTTGAATTATTGACCTGGTTTCACCCTCAAATACCTCTCCACAGATGCATCGTTTCAGTAGTAGTCTGACACGCCCCATATGTTTTCTGAGCTTAGAGAGTGGAGGGGAACTCTACAACACAGTCCCCATGGAAATTAAGATAACTATCTTACTATTGGATTGGACTCCTTTAGCAAACCAGCGCTATGGGAATAAAGATAAGTATCTTACTATTGTACTGGACTCCTTTAGCAAACCAGCGCCATGGAAATAAAGATAAGTATCTTACTATTGTATTGGATTCCTTTAGCAAACCGGCGCCATGGAAATAAAGATAAGTATCTTACTATTGTGTTGGACTCCTTTAGCAAACCAGCGCCATGGAAATAAAGATAAGTATCTTACTATTGTGTTGGACTCCTTTAGCAAACCAGCGCCATGGAAATAAAGATAAGTATCTTACTATTGTGTTGGACTCCTTTAGCAAACCAGCACCATGGAAATAAAGATAAGTATCTTACTATTGTACTGGACTCCTTTAGCAAACCAGCGCCATGGAAATAAAGATAAGTATCTTACTATTGTGTTGGACTCCTTTAGCAAACCAGCGCCATGGAAATAAAGATAAGTATCTTACTATTGTGTTGGACTCCTTTAGCAAACCAGCGCTACGGGAATAAAGATAAGTATCTTACTATTGTACTGGACTCCTTTAGCAAACCGGTGCCATGGAAATAAAAATAAGTATCTTACTATTGTACTGGACTCCTTTAGCAAACTGGCGCCATGGAAATAAAAATAAGTATCTTACTATTGTACTGGACTCCTTTAGCAAACAGGTGCCATGGAAATAAAGATAAGTATCTTACTATTGTACTGGACTCCTTTAGCAAACCGGCGCCATGGAAATAAAGATAAGTAACTTACTATTGTACTGGACTCCTTTAGCAAACCGGCGCTGCAGTTGGACACCCATGGCCTGATTTCCATGAGGGGTCCCTGGTGATTTAACATCCTCTGTGCCTCTGTTTAGCAGACGCTTGAATAATGACATGGTAACTCATACACTACAGCTAGGCATCTCCGATAGTTGATTTGATTCTTTGTTTCTGATGAGAAATTCAAAAACATCTAGGTATTATTAATTATATTAATATATGTGGAACACAATACAAATTCCTAGCGTTATTTTTTGGGGGCTTTCGCAAGCTTTAAACTCAGGTGTAGTCTGTACACGTGCTACTACTTCTTGTGCACTGTACTGATTTTTGCGTGTAGATTAGCTTTCCCTATTACCAGAGTTCTTGTCATCAGGCAAACCTACTCTGATTTCAGAGGTACTTGTAATTTACATCCCCAGGTCAAGGATGAGAACTGTCATCATCATCATGTCCTCTGTCAACAGGTAATAAGCGTTCATGTCTCTCCACAGACCTATGTCACTGGTGTTCCTATTCATGCTCACCACAGATCTATGTCACTGGTGTTGCAGTTCATGTCTCTCCACAGACCTATGTCACTGGTGTTCCTATTCATGCTCACCACAGATCTATGTCACTGGTGTTGCAGTTCATGTCTCTCCACAGACCTATGTCACTGGTGTTCCTATTCATGCTCACCACAGATCTATGTCACTGGTGTTGCAGTTCATGTCTCTCCACAGACCTATGTCACTGGTGTTGCAGTTCATGTCTCTCCACAGACCTATGTCACTGGTGTTCCTATTCATGCTCACCACAGATCTATGTCGCTGGTGTTCATGTCTCTCCACAGATCTATGTCGCTGGTGTTCATGTCTCTCCACAGATCTATGTCACTGGTGTTCATGTCTCTCCACAGATCTATGTCGCTGGTGTTCATGTCTCTCCACAGATCTATGTTGCTGGTGTTCCTGTTCATGTCTCACCACAGATCTATGTTGCTGGTGTTCCTGTTCATGTCTCACCACAGATCTATGTTGCTGGTGTTCCTGTTCATGTCTCTCCACAGATCTATGTTGCAGGTGTTCCTGTTCATGTCTCTCCACAGATCTATGTTGCTGGTGTTCCTGTTCATGTCTCTCCACAGATCTATGTTGCTGGTGTTCATGTCTCTCCACAGATCTATGTTGCTGGTGTTCATGATGTTCATGTCTCTCCACAGATCTATGTTGCTGGTGTTCATGTCTCTCCACAGATCTATGTTGCTGGTGTTCATGTTCATGTCTTTCCACAGATCTATGTTGCTGGTGTTCATGTTCATGTCTCTCCACAGATCTATGTTGCTGGTGTTCATGTTCATGTCTCTCCACAGATCTATGTTGCTGGTGTTCATGTCTCTCCACAGATCTATGTTGCTGGTGTTCATGTTCATGTCTCTCCACAGATGTATGTCGCTGGTGTTCCTGTTCATGTCTCTCCACAGATCTATGTCGCTGGTGTTCATGTTCATGTCTCTCCACAGATCTATGTTGCTGGTGTTCCTGTTCATGTCTCTCCACAGATCTATGTTGCTGGTATTCATGTTCATGTCTCTCCACAGATGTATGTCGCTGGTGTTCCTGTTCATGTCTCTCCACAGATCTATGTTGCTGGTATTCATGTTCATGTCTCTCCACAGATCTATGTCGCTGGTGTTCCTGTTCATGTCTCTCCACAGATCTATGTTGCTGGTGTTCATGTTCATGTCTCTCCACAGATCTATGTTGCTGGTGTTCCTGTTCATGTCTCTCCACAGATCTATGTTGCTGGTGTTCATGTTCATGTCTCTCCACAGATCTATGTTGCTGGTGTTCATGCCTCTCCACAGATCTATGTTGCTGGTATTCATGTCTCTCCAAAGATCTATGTTGCTGTTATTCATGTCTCTCCACAGATCTATGTTGCTGGTGTTCATGTTCATGTCTCTCCACAGATCTATGTCGCTGGTGTTCATGTCTCTCCACAGATCTATGTCACTGGTGTTCCTGTTCATGTCTCTCCTGGTCGTTTGTTGATTATATTCCTCCATGCCACCATCTCAGTTAATCCAGCATCATTTTTTTCTTGGCCTGTCTCTGCCTCTTCACCCACTGATCTTTCCAGTTGTCACGATGTTCTCCAGTCTCTCTCTATCTCTCGTTATAAGACCAAAGAACATTGTTTGTCTCTTTCTTATAATAGTATATAATGTCCTTCATTAGCCTCTTTCAGGTAATCACTGTTAGTTAATCTGGCAGTTTAAGGTATTTGCAACATTCTTCTCAGGAACCACTGAGCTTCCAAGCATTTACTAATTTGTTCTTCACGTTCCATGATCCACTGCCATAAAGACAAACAGGTCCTATATAACAAGTCTGTCTGTTTTTCTGACATTCAATAATAATGACTAATTGCATAACATACTTTTCATTTTCTGAAATAGTGCTTTTGCTTTACAATTTCTGCTCTAATTTCAGTCTCAAGTTAAAACAGTTCTACCAACTTAAAACCAAGAAAAGGTTCAATATAATTAAATCTTTTATTTGACAGAACACCCTAGGACAAAAGGGCACCCCAAGAGCATTTTTAAGAACAGTGAATTATTTCATAAAAAACCGGGACTGTCCTGGAAAAACAGAACACTTGGCAACCCTAAACATGTATTATTTCAACCTGCTATGTCCTAGTGGAGTCCGTAGATTACTACTTATTCACATTGATGAAGTTAGTAATATGCATCACCTTTCTGGTGGATTGTATGTTCTGGTTCCTACTTCGTTCTATAGGTGATTCTTATAAACTTCCTGACCTAATCTTAGATTATGTCTTTATTAGGCTGAGCTACTCTTCCAACTCTCATTACCAATTTGTTAGTCTCTTCATTTCCAGGCATACTGCAACATGACGGGGTCCATTGTATAATACGAATTTGGATTTCTGAAGCAGTCGGACTACGTTCCATGATGATGTCTGTAGTGTGCTGCCCTTGTCTGAAATCTGCAGTTTTGAGTTTTTACTGACTTCGAATCTGTTTCTCTTTATTTTTCTCTGGCAACAGAAATTCTGCTGCAGTCTTCAAGGATTTAAGTTACTCGAAAAGCTGTGGTTGTCTCATAAGTAAGACCCTTAACTATAAAACAAATTAATTATTATATAATAACATTGTGGCAAATGCAAATGCCAAATGCCTTGTCTCACTGATCTCGATTATGTGGCGACATTTTTTTTAATGAACTGAACTTGTGTCAATGAAACTATTTCAATAAAACAATGTGTAACATTAATAACACAATTATTATTTAATTTACATGTGCATATTACAACAGGGAAGAGCGACAGAAATATTTAAGTTACCAAGTATGTTACTTTTATTGCCAAGTTGCATAGCCATAGAACGTTCACAAGATTACATCCCGCCCACCATTTTGAACAAATTCGGTTGTCGAACCTTCACTGATTATGGTACATAATTATTATAGTCCAAAGTGTTAAATGTTAGTCGTGGTTCCAAATTTACGGCAAAGGGTCGCCCCGTTATGCTCGGTTCCTGTGCCAGTGAATATTACACTAAATGCTCCTCACTGCCGCATATGAAAAGAGAACAGACAGGAGTCTCAACAAATTACTTATGCCGCTGCCAGAATGCCAACACAAAAGTCCGCCACGAAAAATAATAAATATTATAGTTCATCGCCGATGGAAGTCACTAGAAAATCAGCAGCCACACATTACTGCATAAGGCAACTCAGTTAGTTCAGTGACAGGCTGACCGCCATTTTTTGTTAACATGCAGTTCACGCTACAAACAATCTCGGACAGATGTAGAAGCACTCCATACAAAATTCACAGCTCACAGTGTCGCTCCACGCACTCAACTCAGTAGAAGGGCGACGAAACCATGCACTACCAGTCCATCATAAGGAAAATGCGTAAGCAAACCGTAGTCGCAAGAATAAACACTCCAGAGGCTTTAACAGCTTAATCGCCATCCTCCATGTTGGGAATGCTACGAGAAGTAACTTGCAGCAGGATATAACCAGGGAAATAAAACAGTTAGGTATGTGTAACTCCTGCGAAAAAAGTGAGAGATAGTACTAACCACAGACACAGTATACATACCTTACAACGAACTTCACTACGACAAATGTAAATCACAGGGGGAAAATCAATATATATATATATATATATATATATATATATATATATATATATATATATATATATATATATATATATATATATATATATATATATATATATGTATGTATATTAGAGAGAGAGAGAGAGAGAGAGAGAGAGAGAGAGAGAGAGAGAGAGAGAGAGAGAGAGAGAGAGAGAGAGAGAGAGAGAGAGAGAGAGAGAGAGAGAGAGAGAGAAGAACTGAACTGATGACAAAAAACATGTTTTTCCTACTCCTTGCTTTATTTGTTTTAATGGTACATTTAATTTCCGAATTTAATTGCTGCTATTTGATTGGGTGGCGGGATAGGGATATCCCCTATCAAAGGAGAAGTAAGGTGCCTCCTTCTCTCCGCTAGCCTACGGGACACCCTTGAGCAAGGTAGAGTACCCGTTTAGCGCCCCAATCAGTATTAAGTGAAACCATGAGTGCAGGTGGTGGATGAAGTTGAAGAGCAGCCAACACATTGTTGTATTTTATGCTCTCCAACTTAATGACGGTAGGCAGAGAATATCTTTTTTTATTTATTTTTTTTTTGGGGGGGGGGGGAACAATAGCTACGGTCATCGACCAGTATGGTCACTGCTAGGAGGGAAAGCAATGGCAAACTACCTTCTTTACAGTTGCCAAGAATATCATGTATTGCAGTCTCATCGATAATCAGAAGAACGGCGTAATTGGGTGCTCCATAGGAGCAGCCTCGCCAAATAGGGGTAGTCATGTGCACCAATTGATTCCAGACCGTCAGCAGGCGACTGAGTGCAAAAGAGTATCAACATTAAAAGTGAAAACTTGGAATGTAAGAACTATGAGTGGGGATGGAAAATTTGATACATTAAGAATGAAATGAGAAGACTAAATATTAACCTGTTAGGTGTAGGTGAGACCAGATGGACAGGAATGGGAATTATAACATCTGAGGAATATAGAATAATCTATTCTGATGGAGAGAAAAAAACAGCGAGGAGTAGCAATTATAATGAATACAGAAAGATCAAAATCGGTCAAAGGATATTGGACTGTATCAGATAGAGTGTTACTGGTGAAGCTGAGTGGAAGATCTTTTGATGTCAACATCATACAAGATTATGCACCAACAGCAGACAGTAGTGATGACAGCATTGATGCATTTTATAATGATTTAGAGAAGGCCTTCAAGAAATGCAAGAATTCTGAAGTAAATATCATAATGGGTGACTTGAATGCCAAAGTTGGAAATCAACAGGACGGATGCATAGTAGGCAAGTGTGGACTAGGGGAACAGAATGAGAGAGGTTGCAGACTAGTATAGTGGGCAAAAGAGCATGATATGATTATTGGAAATACCTGATATCAACATCACCCAAGGAGATTATGGACATGGAGGAGTCCTGATTATAAGATTTGAAATCAGTTTGATTACATTTTCATCAACAGAAGATTTCGAAATGCCTTAAAATTCGCAAAATCTATACCAAGCGTAGACTGCTACGGCGACCATGGATTAATCATAAGCAAAATACATATAAAATTAAGGAAAGTCAAATATACACCAAGAAGCACAAAATTTGATCCACGGGCACTGAAAAGTGGGGAGATAAAAAGGTAAATTCAACGTAGAGGTAAAGAGAGAAGATTTGATGCTTTGTTCGATATGGAAATATTATTTCAAGATGTCAGCGACCTTTTCTTTAAAAAAAAAATTAGTCAACCAAGCTGTAGAAACAACCATCCTAAAAATAAAAATAATGGGACTCAAGACATGGATGACGGAAAACATCTTAAAACTCATGGAAATAAGAAGAAGTAACTTATAACAATGAAAAATATGAAGAGATTGACAGGAAAATTAGGAAACTATGCTAAGAGGTAAAAGAAACATGGCTTGAGGAAACTTGCAAGGAAATTGAAAACTAATACAACACCCGGAATACCAAATTAATGCAGAAAAGAATTAATGACATCACTAACAAAAGAACACATACATTAATGGGTTGCCTAAAATCCATAGATGGCAAAATCAAAATAGAAAAATATAAGATTTTACATGCGTGGTCAGATTATGTGAAAGACCTTTTTGATGATACAAGAGAAGATCAGTATGTTCTTCGGAATAATAATGAAGACCCATAAATTATGAAGATTGATGTTCAGAATGCTCTTAACCATATGAAAACTGGCAAGACACCGGGTACAGATAACATCACAAACGAAGTGATCAATGCCCTAGAAGAATATGAAATAGACCAAGTCACCAAACTGCTGAACGCAATATATAATACTGGAGATATACCTCCTTAATTACGTAATTCTATATTTATTGCAATCTCGAAGAAATCAGGAGTCTTGGGATGTGATCAACATCGAACAATTAGTATAATGAGCCACATCACGAAGATTTTGCTGAGAATTATCATGCAAAGAATTAGGAAGAAAATATAACCTGAAATAGGAGAAGAACAATGTGGATTTGTAGAAGGCACGGGTACAGTAAATGCTGTGCATATACTGAGAACAGTAATTGAACGTTCTTTGATTCAGTGAATAACTAGGGTTAGAATTGAATTGTAAGAAGACACAGATTGTGGTTGTCATTGGAAAGAAGGAAACACCACAATGTGATATACGAGTAAATGGGCATATTTTTAAACAAATGAATCGGTACAGTTATCTCGGAACAGTCATAACATCAGACCGGAGATGCCTTGAAGAGATAAGAACAAGAATTGCCATGGCGAAGGTAGAATTTTGCAAGATGAAAGACATACTGACCAATAAAAAGGTGCCAACTGAAACGAGAAAAAGAGTGCTACAGTGCTACATAGAACCTGTACTTTTTTTTATGGATGTGAAGCGTTGACAATGAGCAGTCAAACTGAGAAACAGCTGATGGCTCTGGAAATGTGGTTTCTGAGGACAATGCAAAGAATACCATCGACAGACAGAAAACCACTGAACAAGTCCTTCAAGAAACAAATGAAGATCGTAAACTGGTTAAAGACATTAGACGTGGACAGTCAAGATGTTTTGGGCATGTTATGAGAAGAAATGAATTGGAGAACTTGGTGACAACTGGCAAGGTCGGATGGAAGAGACCAAGGGGAAGACCGAGAAGTAAATACCTGGATGGCTTGGCCGTGAGGCATGGTCGAAACAGAAACATGGAGCTGATACTCTGGTGATCGAGTGAGATGGCGAAACATGACCGCCCACGCTTATCGGCATGGCACATGATTGATGGATTTTTTCCCCCAGTACAGTAGTGTTTTGACATCATTCATTTAAATTTTAATCTCATCCAACATTTTGATAATTTCATAATGTTTCAACTCAACTCATCATGTTCCTCTTGTACCTTGCGGTGTCGAGGTGAAGTATAAACAGCGGGAGAGTGCCCGCTTATGGACTTCATGTATCGATATTCCCATGGACTGTTATTCCCTGCGTCCATCGTTTAACGTGGTCGGCCTCTTCTTCTGTTTCCCTCTGGTCTGTACATCATTGCTTATTGTGGTATACTGGTTTGCCTTTTCGGCTCACGAGTGCATTTTTCATCAGACTCCTAGGAGTCGCCGCTGGAACTACGGAGTTCGTGCTTTGTGCGGCGCTTTTGGCGGGTCGTCCTGTGGAAAGAGACCGAAGCCATATGGGATAAAACGCGGGTCAATGAAGTCTTTCTGGTGACTGCCATTTCCATCGACGATTAACTGTATTTTTCATGGAGGACTTTTGTGGTGGCATTCTGGTGTACCTGTGCGGGCTGTTGGCTTGCCGATTATCCTGTCTGTTCCATTGTTCACTTTTGGCAGTGAGGAGCATTTTGTGTAATATTCACTGACACAGGAACGGAGCAATATAGGGACAACCCGTTGCCGTGAAGCTGGAACCACGACTAACTAACTAACTAACTAACTAACTAACTAACTAACTAACTAACTAACTAACTAACTGGTATACTGTTAGTTGGTAAGCTACTTGCATGGCCAAACCATTTGACTTGCTGCCTTCTAATAAAATCTAGCGCAGCCCACTTTAGTCCTGATTTCTTCATTTCTGATCTTATCTCTTCTTGATATACTGAGTATTCTTTTCAGGAATCTCATAGTGTTTTACTTTATCAAATTCGTCTGGTGGAATCTGTAAAGCACCAATATAGATATCTCTGTGTCTCAATGACCTCAGTCCCGTTTGTTATCTCTCTCTCTCTCTCTCTCTCTCTCTCTCTCTCTCTCTCTCTCTCTCTCTCTCTCTCTCTCTCTTTCTCTCTCTCTCTCTCTCTCTCTCTCTCTCTCTCTGTCTCCCTGTCTCGTCCTCTGCCTCTCTCGCTCTGTCGCCCTGTCTCTCCCTCTTTCTCTCTCCCTCTCTCTCTGTCGCTCTCTATCTCTCTGTGTCTCTCTGCCTGTCACTCCTCTCTCTCTCCCTCTCTCTCTGTCGCTCTCTATCTCTCTTTCTGTCTCTCTGCCTGTCGCTCCCTCCCCCCCCCTCTCTCTCTCTCTCTCTCTCTCTCTCTCTCTCTCTCTCTCTCTCTCTCTCTCTCTCTCTCTCTCTCTCTCTCTCGCTCTCTTTTTTTCTAATTTTAAAAAAAAAAATCAAATCTCCCAGTTCCGCCTTTAAATTGTTTTCTCATCATTATGCGCCTTGCCGGTAAGAGTGGGTGGTCAAGTTTCGCCATCTTACACGAACCCCAGAGTCGTGAATCCACTCTGTGTTCTTGTCCCGACCATGCTTTGTGTCAAGCCATCCTGATATTTACTTCTCTGCCTTCTCCTTGTCCTTTTCCCCGTCAATCTTGCTAGTGGTCACGCAGTTCCCTAGTTTATTTCTTCTCATAATGTGCCCAAAACAATTTGACGGTTGTTTTCTAGTCGTCAGTATTTCTTTCAGTCAGGCCTTTCGTTCTCTTTCCGGCTGGTAGTCCTACTTGTCTTTGTGCTATTAAACATTGCTAGACTATTATTCTCGTTCTGCTTATATATTGTTTAAAAAACCTTTGTGCTTCCTTTTCACTGTCTACATATAGCAGTTCTTGTGTTGTCATTTATTTATTAATCTCTCAATTAGTGTTCGTAATGTAGACGAGAGTCGTCCAGTAAGTATACGAATTTTGTCAGGATAACCCAAAGACGAAGGTTACTAAGTTCAGTAACTATTCCACGTTAACAGTAACCATCTGACACTTGGTGGTGGAATAAGCAAGTATCAGCGGCTTCCCGCTGTTGTGATACAATTTGTGGTGAAAGAAGGCTCAAAACCTGCTGAAATTCATCGTCGACTGTTGTTGTTTGTTTGGAGAACAGACCGTCGCATTTTCATCAGTCTTTAAATGGTGTAAACGCGTTCGTAAAGGTTATGAATCTATCGAGGATGACCCCGGTGAGGGTCGACCGTGCTACCGGGAAACAACCTGGGATTCTGAGATAAGTAGCATATTTTGTTCACCCCCACTGTCGTGTCCTCCTTTAAAGTGTCGTCCCTGGAGTGAGGAGATCCGACACCCACATTATAATATTTCTTTTCCCTCTCAATATTCTGGAGAATCCACCAGCTTCCGTCCAACACACTCCATCAGCCTAGGACCCCCCTTCCCTTTCACCCCCCCTTCTTCCCCCCGCCCCCCCTTTTTCCGTTTAAAAAAAAATTTTTTTTTCCGGGGGGGTTTACTTTTTTTAAAAAAAAACTTCCCAGCCCCCCCAAAAACTCCCAACAACTCCTACTTCCCCCCCGGGGAA